>VCRD01010220.1:2868-12881 GCA_006783055.1 Trinorchestia longiramus | reverse complement strand
TAACAAGGTGGGATAACACTGTACTGGATGATAACAAAGTGGGATAACAGTTTTCTTTACGCACGAAGTGAATGAAATTTATCTTACCTTCATGAAAGTATTTCTTTATTATTTCAGTAATTCAAAAGCCTCTTATTCATGCAATTAACACTCCAACAATGGAACCCCAGTCAAATTTACCTTCATGAAACTATTTCTTTCGATAAAAACATACTCACTAAATAAGAGAAATTGAATGTTTTTCAGTAACTCAAAACTATTTTATTGATCACTTAAAACTTATTTCCTCAGCCTCCGAACACTGAAAGAGTTAATATTAATAGGTAGTGGACGGTACACCTGCACCAAACCCAAGCTGTGTGATGAAACCAGAGTCATGAAAATTATAATACAAACACATCATTCGCATCATTCACCACGAGATTACACACATCAACATCTTTCAGCACTAGAATTTTTAAATATTTGTTAATCTTTCATTCTAGTCATAAGCTTAGTTTTGGGCTACACAGGAACAATAAGAACAGTGCAATGCACCACCACTGAAGGCGAATACAATAAGAAGAGTGCAATGCACCACCAACTGAAGGCGAATACAATAAGAAGAGTGCAATGCACCACAACTGAGGGCGAATACAATAACAGTGCAATGCACCAACTGAAGGCAAATACACTAAGAAGAGTGCAACGAGAAATACGATGCACTCTTGTGATGCACCACCAACTGAAGGCAAATACACTAAGAAAAATGTAATGCACCACCAACTGAAGGCAAATACACTGAGAAAAATGTAATGCACCACCAACTGAAGGCAAATACACTAAGAAAAATGTAATGCACCACCAACTGAAGGCAAATACACTAAGAAAAATGTAATGCACCACCAACTGAAGGCAAATATATTGCAGCCTCTAGTCCTCCGTTCGTGACTTTGCACGCGTTTACATTTTTCCTTCCTCGAGCAAGTATTACCTAGCAAATCTTGATGCATACTCTCATGATCGCGGTGTATGACACATACAAGGCTCTTAAGTAACTTGCATGCGCTATTTCAGGCAACTACTACCCATCAAAATCCTTCGGTTTGTACAGCAGTAAAAGAACCTACACTTGTATAGTATATAATAATTCAATGGAATGATAATTTGAACGTACTCAATGTAAACAATATGGTTTCACAAGCATGAGAAAAGGGAAGGCCAGAACGATGATGCCGCTGCAGTAAATAATGCAGGATATCGCTGTAACAAGCAAGCACAAGTAAAATATAATACACAATAATAAATATCTGCACACTACAAACTAAACAAATGCGACACATTATCCCGAATGCAGCTGCAGATAACATCTAAAGCCCCCGAAACGAGAATATTTATTATCATTTACTATTTTTAGCAAGATTATTACCATCTGATGATAGGCGACACTAAATCTAGCGGGCCGTCTCGCTAGGTCGGCACGGGACATTGTTGTGGTGCGGGATTTTCCAGCTGCAGCCTGGGAAACAAGGAGGTAATTGTTGCAGTGCTGGATGAACTGCATTCATGAGCATGTACCCTAAATTGTAGTAAATTAAGCTCTGACATCACCCACCACTTCGACTCTATGGTGGTCATTTCCTTTTGCATGGATCAACTCCACGCGACACAACTTCGTTAAGCCACATCAAGAAGTTACCTCTGGACACTGTCAAGAAATAATAACATGATTATCAAGCCTTATCACGTCCTTACTTTTAAATCGACGGACATGACGTTTTTTCGCATATTTCATCTTTCCCTAATGGAGACAGTGCATGAATTCCAACACGGCATGCCAGACCGTGGAATTTTGCAAAATACGCAAGCGCAAGTTAATCCATGAACATTGTCAGCTAGTTTGCTGCTACAATTATCAACTTTAGTAGGCATATTTCCGCTTTAGTTCCAATATTTAAATGGGATGCATATTCTTATGAACATTTCAACTTTCCCAAACAGATACATAACACCAACACTGTGTACAAATAAAAAGTGCTCAAAATTTTCAGGGGAGATACACGCCAGATGTCCCGTGGAAAATACAAACACAAGCATATAAAGGGACAACAACCACGGATCTTATATATAATATGAAATATAAACCATGCAAGATGAAAAATATATTTAAACACGTATCTTCCAAGTCGACAGTTGAGCTAAGTGTTATAATTTTGCATAAGAGAGGGCGAGAAAATGACTTTCTGAAGTGAACTACTGCCATTTTCCCGGGACGTGATCTTCATTCTTACTCACTCCCTTCTCTACTGTACTCCAGCTCATCCATGGGGCACTCATAAAGACACATATTAGGTGAAGAAATGCCGACATTTCCTAAAACCAAATTAGGAAAGTTGAAGCCATAGAGTTAGCCACACCCAGCGGTGCATCAGGAGATAGGAAGGCGAGTGCAAGACGTCCATGTTGGGAGCAGCTCTAAGAAGTAACACATGCGCTAAAGTTACTTGCTGTGTTGCACAACTCGAAATGAAACACGCACCATACTTCCTTTTGCAGTCCTTCAATATACTGATATTCAAGGAAAATTGTGAAATATATATACGAAGGCAGAAATTTTAGGGAGTTAATACAGTAGAATAGAATAGAATTAGGCTATAGGAACGAACCTTGCGGCCCATTCTTGGGTCGGATAATTACTTCGATAATTATTCGGTTGTATACCCAAGTCCCATGCCGTATTTCTAGCCACGTCAACCATGTCGGCAGCGGGAGTAGAAGTCTTTTTAACCAGCACCTATGGGACTCAGCAGTTGCCGGTGAACATCATTCAAGCAACCACAAACAATTCGTACACACACTAGACATAATTGGAAAACAATAACAATTGCTTAAAGCAGTTAAAGAAAAAACAATGAATAAATATATAAAGCTTGGCCAGCGAGTACCGGTATAAAGGAATTCTACTGTACAATGGATTACTTTAATAGTTAAATTAGAGGACCTCGAGGTTGAAAGACGCGCTTTTATCAATCATCATTTAATACTCAAAAACGAATACAACAATACTGGGGCAAGTATTTGTCGCGTAAACCGTGACATCACATAAAAATAAAATAGTGACATCACATAAAAATCCTTCGCAATTCTAAAAGCAAACCCACAACAGATTCTCGCATGAAATGCTGGAGGGGTTCGAAACGCACTTGATTTCGAGGCGTAGTGACGCTAACTAGGATGGAAATATTTAGGCCACAGCCCTGAGAAGAACTGAGGAATTTTTACATAGGTATTGATAGTCCGGGTAGCGGTCACGCATTTAAGATTTTAAGATTTAAGATTAAGATCACACATTTGATTTTCGTATCATCTGCTTCTCAACAGCTTCAAGAAAATAGTACAAGAGTCCAACTTTTTGGTATTTTTTATCCTAATGCTAACAATACTCAATACGAGATAAATTCCTAACATACAATTGAGCGCATCTTATTTCGAAGGAAAATAAACAATCAAATGTTGTTTAAAAAAATAGTATCTTTTGGCAGGCCTTCAATTTTGTTTTACTGCCAAGAATTTTCGCTCCAGTCTTCGGGAAGCTTTTTACAGAAACTTGCCAAAATTTCAGTCCATTATTCTTCTTGTCAAAAATCTTTGAAGGGGCGAAAATCTCGAAAATTTCTTCATGGAAATCGTAACTTCATCTGCTACAGTCTCAAACCGGTTACGATCTCGGACAGGTGTTCACAACCTGAGCTACATTTCCTTATCTAAAGGGGTACATTTGCTTATCTAAAGGGGTACATTTGCTTATCTAAAGGGGTACATTTGCTTATCTAAAGGGGTACATTTACTTATCTAAAGGGGTACATTTGCTTATCTAAAGGGGTACATTTGCTTATCTAAAGAGGTACATTTGCTTATCTGAAGGTGTACATTTGCTTATCTAAAGGTGTACATTTGCTTATCTAAAGAGGTACATTTGTTTATCTAAAGAGGTACATTTGTTTATCTAAAGAGGTACATTTGTTTATCTAAAGAGGTACATTTGTTTATCTAAAGAGGTACATTTGTTTATCTAAAGAGGTACATTTGTTTATCTAAAGAGGTACATTTGTTTATCTAAAGGGGTATATTTTCTTATCTAAAGGGGTATATTTGCTTATCTAAAGGGGTATATTTGCTTATCTAAAGGGGTACATTTGCTTATCTAAAGGAGTACATTTCATCTTAGTTAATAGTTCGTAAAACCTAAAAGTTCCATTAAAAATTCAGGGGAATTTTATTTTTCTACTCACCTTTCTGTTACAAAAATTCATGGGTACATGATCATCTGTCGGAGTACTGAAGGGGTACAAGGTCAGGGAAAGGTTTGGAAGCCCTGCTCTAGAGACTAGCTACACCTCGTGTGATATAAACCTGTTTTCAAGTTTCACTCAACCGGCACTTAGGTCAGATTTTTTTTTCAATAATTCATGTTTTCGGAAACTTTCATCCTTTCATTATTTTTTCATTTCCATCATCCTATTCGATGAAATAAATCACTATAACTGTTTAATTCCATCTACAAACTTTTGAGTGGATGTAGTCTGTTTTGGTCGGTAGGTAGTTGTTACCTTCTAAACGTTCAATTTTAGTTTCTTCAGACTATATAACTTTACGCTGAAATTTGTTACTCATTTTTATATGTTCCATCAAATTTGTAACGAGCATTCACAGATATACATTTCAGTAAAATTAAATTTCTTGATGATCTTGAATGAACGCCAACGATGTCATGAGTGGAACTAATCGTATATTCACTTAGTTACCCATTTTAATGTATTCCTAAATTTTATAGCGCTTCACAAATGACTTCTTCTCAAGTGTTCTAGTCGTCAATCCAGCAGAATATTTGGCTATTTAACGCGGGCGTTACATGAATACTTTTGATGTAAATGTAATGAAACTCTTACGATTTTTTACAGCCGTTTTTCAGTTTCTGATTAATGACTTTTATGACCAGGAACACATTCTGTCAATTAGGTATTTAACGCAAGCCATAACATAGTAAAGATTATGGTGATTTTTGGCAGAACACGAGCGAAGAATTTTGGTGAGATGTAACACGGACTGCTTTCCAAGACGATCAAACATGATGCAATTGATGGGAAGCAATTCACATAAATTTCGAAGAAAATTATAGCAAAATGCCTATCTCATTTTTATCTTTTTAATGTTTTTTAATGGTGTTTTGACGTTGTCAACAGATAATATTTTGTCGGAAACATATTCTCGTATATCCTTCCATTCAGATATATTACGTTGAACTTGAACAAATTGAATAAATTTCAAGAATAATTGTTGTGAAACATAAAATTTTACGAGTCAAATACTTTTGCGTAGAACTGTGCTTCACCTATTTCAAAATATTATCTAAAAAATTAAATGTCCACTAAATTGAAGATTTTAATCATAAAGAATAAAGGATTGTGGTCAATTTACCTATAGTCAAAAAGCCCACTTTTACACGCGAAATCACATACTGGATCATACGGCAGCCTTCAAATTAAACTTTCTAAAAACAGGGACCCTAATGTAAATAATTCTTCCTCGCATCAAAAAGCAAAATGAAAAATCGACGGATAATAGAAACAATCAAACTTTCTAAAGTGTCCAGTAATGTGGCTTACGGACATCCTCTCGAGCATTCGAGAGCTTCCAACAGGACAACGACCCAAAGTTACACCACGGCATGAGTAAGCAAAACTAAAAATCTCACGCAATCAGATGTGAGGCACATACCATGGCGCATACCTAACGTAAGCTGAAGAATGCAAGTGACCTACTCAAGCTACGGCCTAGTCTTGCTCCTCCCCATTCTTGACCTGCTACACAATACGAAATTCACCTGCCGGCCTTGAGAGCTAGACGAAGCAAGTCTCTTGAAGCACCACTAGCTGAGACAATTTCCTGTGGCGATACCCCCCTTAGAGGCACTCGCCGCCATGAGAACCGGAAGGCCATAAATAATTAATCATAGGGACCAAATCCTCCACGTAGGTGGTATCTTTTGGGGTGACGTCACTCTGGAATGCTGGCAAGAATGTACAAATAATCCGGTAACTGCCAACTCCGATAAGCATAGTTAAACTCGATTTAATAATGATGTAATTTTACTGGGCTTGTTCTTTTCCACACACTTAAATGAGTTTTCAAGTAGTTGAGTTTTTAAGTATTCTGAGCACAATAAACTATAATTGGGTGAGTCCTAGCATAAATAGAACACTTCCATTACAGAACCTGTTAATCTGATGAGAGAAAAGTAGGTAGACGGGATGAAAAGACACCTGTTAATCTGATGAGAGAAAAGTAAGTAGACGGGATGAAAAGACACCTGTTAATCTGATGAGAGAAAAGTAGGTAGACGGGATGAAAAGACACCTGTTAATCTGATGAGAGAAAAGTAAGTAGACGGGATGAAAAGACACCTGTTAATCTGATGAGAGAAAAGTAGGTAGACGAGATGAAAAGACACCTGTTAATCTGATGAGAGAAAAGTAGGTAGACGGGATGAAAAGACACCTGTTAATCTGATGAGAGGAAAGTAGGTAGACGAGATAAAAAACGAAGATGACGTAGAGGGCGCCAGGACGGAATGCTAGACACAAACACCATAAAACTGTGATGTGGTGCAACAATTCGTGTCCGTTCCCCCGGATGTGTGGCGACAGACAATGAAAGTCAAAGACAAACCTTTCAACATGTAAGAAACTCAAGAGTTCAGAGATTTAGGTTGTATGTACAGAAAAATTGCTTTCTATAAAAAAATTCAGAGTGTGAATGAGATTGGCTTTCTTCAGTTCCATGGAATTCGAATAGAGAAGAAACTGAACTTGTATTCACCTGAATTGTTAGGGTTATAAGTACAGGCTACTGCTTTTTGACTATAAAATCGAAAGCACACACGAACAAATTTATATACCGGAATCAGAAAATTTACTTGACATTGCATAACTAACAAGACAAAATACAGGGAGGCGAAATATAGAAATAGGTTTCAAATAGGTTTCCTTTTTTTAAACCTGTAAGTACTTCTGAACACATCAAAAAGACAATACAGTTTACAAAAATACTCTTTAACACAACATTTTTGATAGCCCATGAATGATATTCTAGAAGAAGTTTCAGACTTGTTAAGAAATGAACAGCAGAAATGAATCGTTTCTATTTTAAAGAGCACTGCACAACAATGCTAACAAGAACAGTAATCATTATTATAGGTTGGAACCTATAATCACCTATAACTCTTGTGCTTGTCCCTAATTCCTAATTCACGAATTTGAAAATTTTCCAGTTTACCAGACTTTTATGTCACAACTGACATCACATTTCTATCTCACCAGAAACAAATACGGAAAAACTCGATTGTTTCTCATTTCAGTTTTGAAATTTAGAATTCCTTTCAAAATGCCAAGATATTGAAACATCATCCCACCAATATAACCACCTTTGACTTCGCCACATTTCCAGCACCTGCGGTGTGATGAGAATACAGGTGCATAAAAATGCAGTGTCATTGTGAAACATTAAACAGGAAAACTTCACGGAATACAAAGCTGAAAGCAACAATCCTCTCCAAACTCTCACAATTTCAGCGCACTGAACTGATCGCAAGTCATCCACAACCTTAACACGTTGACTCCGAAGTGGTACGTATGTGTACCACTGAGGTTAGGTTCTGTAATTTTTTCATATCCTTCTAGTGACTATGCGTACAAAGTGAAGTTTTACACCAATCAGGCAATCGGAGGCAACGTGTTAAAAAGTATATTTAACACTTTAACGACTGAATTATTTTACACTGATTAAATTGTTGCATAAATTACAGCTCATCTTTGCTCATTTTTATGTTTTTTCACCGTAATTTAGAACGAAACATTTAGAAAATGAGACTAAAGGGAATGATTATCTCTGGGCACATATGTTCCCACCTGGCCTTAATGGATTGTATCATACGTCGCTTGCTTGTTGAACTGCCAGGAAGCTCCGAGTGTCCCATACACACACGCACACCTGTGCATCACATGCACAGGTGTGCCTGAGTAACTGCATCATGCCTGATGATGCCCAGTCTTTTGCATCACCACGTGAAGCCAGTCCAAGCCATGCCAACGTGATGCCATTGCACGCTCTGATGTTGCTCTATAATGACCAGCAAAATGTTCACAGCAACAAGCCAACATCAAACTGCTTGCTTCAGATACTGAGACTGCGATACACAAAGAAAATAGAAACAAATTCGTTCACATACACGAATTCCATGATCATGTCGTCGATCCTCCTCATTAAAACTCGACTGGATGCACAACATCGAGCCGTAAGTTTTAGAAGGAAGCAGTTGTATAGATTTTGGATTGAACTTCCGTACCTTCAAACTCGTGCACACGACATGAACACAGGTGTTATGAACACCGAACCTTTGCTGCACACATAAATTTTATGTTTTATGCGTACGACTCTTGTAGATATAAGAAGCAATTCTTTAATACTCCGTGCCATAATCCCTTCGTGATCACATTAATATACAGTGTATCTCCAGTGGTTACGAAAAAGCAGAAAAAAATGTTTTTGGCCCCCCTCCAAACAAGCAAAAACCACGTAAGGAACAAGGAAACTACATTAAAATCTACTAACCCGGTTATTTGAAAGTTATATGAATTACTTTAAAAACGTGAAAAACCAGTGATAGCTAAAAAAAATTCCCGTCAATTGACGTGGAAAACCACGAACGGGTTAAAGTTACATAGCTGTGGTACTTTACAGGAAAAGTAGCTCAAAAACTCGAAGAACTACAACACGACCACACACCAGAAAATTCAAAACAAAAAACACAGCGTAACCAGCGCGACACCGGGCTGAAGGTCCATGTTGATTCTCCGCTGGAAAACCCGGACAGAACGAACAGGTCGACCTCCGTCCGCACTTCCGTCCTCTGTGTTAACATTCAGCGCGCTCTGTCCACTCAAGATCAGGCACAGCGTTAGTGAAGTGTCCAAACAATGTTCGTAACAACACACGTAATTTCCACAAAACAAACTCAACAAGAATATCACCATAAAAAGTACTCGAAACGTAACAGAGTGTCGAGGTGTGTCGGTAACACGTAGCGGCAGAACAAACACATGAGTTCTGAGATACAGGAGACGGATTTAACAGACACGCTAGTCAACAACATAACACAGGGTGCAGCAACATAGCTTCCTTTTTTCAAAGGAAGTTTCTTTCGAAAAACGGAGGTTTTCGTGGTACCAAACCACACCCACAATTAGCTGCAATAAGTTTATTTCTCAGATACAATACGCATATTTCCCTCGAGAAGAGCTCAAAGATCCTATCTACACTCCTTAGAAAACTACACCGTGAGAATTAAAATCTCGATCTCAAGTTCCAGTCCCAAGCCCATAGAATTATTCCACTGTATAATAAGACACAGTTTGTTGCTTCCAGTTTGTTGGTCAGTCTCTGTCACGCTCTTAAGGATTTAGATAGGAGGAAATTCGGTAGGGTATACATGTATTGTAAGCATTGTATTGTGGATACTAAAGACACAATCTTCAACGTGGAAACTCCTTCGCAAAGCCCGCGTCCACCGGCAAATCAAACAAAGAAATTCAGTTAGAAACACGTGAATTTTCACGCGTACGTGTACTAGTTAATATAACATTCGAGACCAATGGAAACTTTTCACAAACCTACGAACATAATTGCTGGTGAGAAGTTCATGCAGTTGAGGTATGGCCGTATGAGCTGCATGAGTCAGGCGTTCACGACTGAACGATCACGTACACAAACACGTATGAAATCTCAGCAAGATTTCGAGCTTGAGAGGCATGAGATACTCGATACTTCTCAAAATGCTTCTATGTTTTACAGGGCGTACACATTCGCTGTACCATGCGTACACCAACACACTCCAGTACAATGCGTACACCAACACACTCACAGTACAATGCGTACACCAACACACTCACAGTACAATGCGTACACCAACACACTCA
>VCRD01010212.1:0-12898 GCA_006783055.1 Trinorchestia longiramus | reverse complement strand
GCGAGTGGTACTGCGTCTGGCAAGCCTGTCCCCGTGAAGACCAGAGTAAGCTTCTTCAGGAAAGGTGCTCTCATAAAGCCTTCTCCGACTCCACCAAAAACTCATTAGTTTCTCACTATACATGCAGTGTCGAATTATTTTAAATGTTTGTTTTTCTCGATTTGAGATGTTTTTCACTACTCTGGTTAGCAGTCGTAAAGCGGGCTCGTTAAAATTATTAGAAAAAATCTATTAAATTCTAATTTTGTCGTGCTGCATTTAGAGGGTGCAGACTCGACTCACTGCTCTTCACATCCCCACTCTGTTTCACCATACAGAGTTCATGGGAAAAGAGGGTAAATTCAAAAGAATTTTCACTGGCTTATTTTTTACACTGTCAAAAGATTTTCCAATGTATTGTTTGAAATATTGGTAGCCTGCAGTTACCAGTCCCTCTGTAGTACCAGCTACCCTCAGCCAAAATGTACTGGTTTCCTTACACGTGTAAGTAGTAAGTAGTATCTGTTATGCCCTTACTCTATTAAAATGGATGTAAACGTCCCATGGGCAGTAGAAACAGAAAGAATGGCATTACATTTTCGTTCAAGTGACCGACTAATACTTGTAAATGAACAACTGCATTTCATTTGTGCTATTATATTCTAAGTGTCAATTACTTCACGTGAATTGTTTATCAGCTTTTGCAACGTGTGTTACGGAGTACGACAAATTAAAACTAGCTAAAAATTCCTTAAATGTGGTAAACTATGACATGCATTGTGGATTCAGAGCTCAAAACGAATTTTTTTTCATCGACTAGAATTTGACATCAGTTCTTCATCTCTCAGATGCGACAAAGGATTTACTTAAAAGAATTTTCGCTTAAACTGATAGTTTCCTGATAGTTTCACTATCAAAAATTACGGAGAACAGTATTTTTATATTTTTCTTTTCAACATCAGTTTGTCACGTTAGTTTTGCTCGTTCGAGGTTTTCTCTCATAGAAAATGTCAAATGTTTTTTAGAGTATATGAAACGTCATTCACTAAAATATTCTAAGAGGCAAAGAAACGATTACCGATGAATAGTTCTGTCAATAAGCTTTGCAGAGCTGTAATAAAGAAGCATTTAGCGTTTGGAAATTGAGCACGATTATCATTCTTCAACACAATTAACGTCCACCAAGTGAGTGTTAAATTCAGGTATTTAGACAGATTCCATCGATTTTGATCGTTTTTATATTGGTGGATAGATGGACAGAAATTGTTGACAGTAATGGAGCATGTATGGAAGATTAAAATTTAACTAACTACATGTTTGAATTCAAAAAATAGGCAGAAGGGTGTTTACAATGTTTTTATGAACTGAACTGTTCTGTTAAATCAGCATAGTAATGTGTTTTTTGTTGTAAAATGAAGGAATATATGTAAAAAAAGCATATGCTCATGATTTTATTGTACTGAATGTCGAATCGAAATAATAGCTTCAAAATGGGATCCATTCTTATCTGAAGCCCTAGACTCCAGTTAACTGAGCTCGTTGAACTTTTTCCTTGCTTATTTCTCGCGCGATTTCACTACAAGTTTCTTTACATCAACAATTGTCGATGACTTGCGTTGGACAAGGGATCCCATTTTTCCATGAGCTTGCCATAGCTGGTTTGATTGACTGCTGGATCACTGGCTGTTGATTTGTTTGATAAAAATTTGAGACTTCCTTTGGATACCCTTACGTTATTAATTAGCATTTAATTTGGCCACAATTTGTTTTGAAAATTTAGGTACTTCCCCTTATTTACTCTTGATTTTCTGAATCTTTGAATAACACAAATTGGAGCACTTGACCGTCCGTAATTGTTGCCCATTGCGTTATCTTTTCGTCACCTTGTATTATCGGGTCATCATGTAAAAAAAGGATGTTTAATACTCCAATATTTTGAGTTTTGACTCAACGTGATTTGAAGTGAAACCATTTGTCATCTGAAGACATTGGCCGATGTTTTGAAATGGTCGATATTGGCTTGTATTTTGATGCTATTGAAATTTAACAAAAATTTCATTTGCATTCAATGATTGAATATTATGGTAGTAAATTCATTTATCGTTAGTTAAAAACTACAGGATATCTTGCATAAAATGTGTTTGCGCTTTGACTGCTCATTACAAGGGGGAGAACATTAAAGTCATTTTTCTTGACGTTTGATTTTTTAAAATTCGCCGTTACTTTTTTATTTTAATGTAAACCGTTCAATTTTGCTTCCAGTTATGACACCATCCTGACAACTTTGATACTTATCCCCATTTCCTCTAAAACGTGTGACTCTAACCCTTGAATGACAATCTCCTGATACCGTGTATGTATTACTGCTGAGATCGTGTTTGTTGTGGATGCGGTGGTTAAACAAAGAGTATAGTAATAGTAATAATTTATTTATTTTAATTCGTTATTGATCCATGTCAATGGGCACCTAAATCAAGACACATTATACTGGTGATGTGCAGTGAAAGAATATATTTTTTGGGATACTTTGCATGTCACGACCTGATGCTATCCAGTGCGAGGGATGATTAACACGTTGACTCCGATTGCCTGATTGGTGTAAAACTTCACTTTGTACGCATAGTCACTAGAAGGATCTGAAAAAATTACAGAACTTAACCTCAGTGGTACACATACGTACCTCTTAGGAGTCAACGTGTTAAGGACACATTTCAGTAATTAGAACAATTTCAACTCTGTAGTATACGAACACATTTTGATAGATTTTTACACAAACTTTCTGTAACTTTATACTTTAATTCTATTAATCCATTGTCATCCTCGATAATTGTTTCGATACGAGACTAAGATTTTTAACACACCTTCACCAAAAAGGTCCTTATTGGTTTCGGTCATCGCTTCCACAGCATCCTTCATTGAAGCTATGTTATTAAGAGGATGTTGATTTTCTCTTTCAAAAACACTCAATTTTTTTCTGGTAAGTTTAGCGACTTAAATATCAAGCGGTTTTCTTGTGTCTTGAGGGACATGAACTGACTAAACCTTATACAAGTTACAGCGAATGTCTCTTGATTTCCTTTCCTCATGCACCAAAGATCTGAAAACCACTCTTGACATCTGAAGTCCTTCAATAACTTTCTAGAATCATAGTCGATAATGTTGTGAACTTTTGTGTTCTTAATGCCTGAACGTCGGCAACGCTTTTCCATTTTTGAAACCTTAGTAGGCCATCGGCTGATTTTTATTTCTTCTCGAAATTTGTGTACGAAAGATCTTGCACTAGTCAGAAACCCGGCCATTGCTAAATCACTGTTCAACACATACTACAAAAATTACTTCGCGTCTCTCCATTTGTTGTGTTATCTTGCCTAGCCATACTTGCCATTCGAAAAAATATATATTGGATTGAAAGCAGTGCGATGTAACAAAATCATGTCCATTGATACCTCTCGCGCCCTGCACGTGGGCCTAATTTTCCCAACAATTATCTACCTGCTTGTTGTTTGGTAAATTATTCTGTCATGGAAAAAGTTTATAGCAAAAACATTTCTCATTTGATGACGCCTACGTTGGTGCAAGATATTTTGAACTCTAACTGAATTTGAATTAAATATTAATTATACGTCAATTTCTTTGGAATCTCTAATTCTATGGAATATCTATTCCAATTCATGAGTAGAATATGAGATTGTATCGTTATTTCACTTGTATAGGTGGATGCTACAGGTTTCTGTGTTCGTACCTCTTGTCGGCAGTGCGATTGTCCCTCACCATCCTGAAGAGCTAGAAACACTGACAGTCGGACCACGCTACTTTGTGTTTCACGATTTTTCGAGATCTTCACATTATGGTTCTGTATTGTCGATTATCGTATTAGCGTTGACAGAGGCTTTTGCTTGTGTATGATGTGTTGTCTGTATATGTTTAGGGAAATTGTTCATAGGGCGCTAGTTTTTTATGATGGATTATTTTATGAGTCTAATCTATGCTACCTTCGAGTTCTGCATCAGCTTCAAATCTCAAAGTGATGCACGAAAATTATCTAGCAATTAGAGTACGAACAAGAAACTATTCTGGCTTCACCGACGTGTGAAATCGTAATGTCACTTGTTTTGTTGAAAGTCAAAATGAATACCATTGAACAAGTTGAAGAGACGTGAAAGTTCGTATTCATATTCTCGGTAATGAAGTCGAAAGTATGGTCTTTAACAAGACCTGTTTTTCAACACAAGTGATTTCAGAAAATATCTTTATTGAATTCTACAATTGAATTAGTTGTACTATCTGTTATAGGTTGACCATGTGATATTGGTCAGGGCGTCCCCAAGTGCGACATCACCAGCTTGGTCGACTGGTGAGCGAATCTGCTTGCGAGCGGAAAGACCCGGGTTCGAATCCCGCTGCCGACATGGTTGACGCGGCTAGAAATACGGCATGGGACTTGGGTAAAACAACCGAATAATTATCGAAGTAATTATCCGACCCAAGAATGGGCCAGAAGGTTCGTTCCTATAGCCTCATTCTATTCTATTCTATTCTACATTTAAACTGGTATCGACAAAAAAATTAATTACTGCAATTAGGCAGTTTTTCTTCCGATTGATTGTGTACAAATTCATTTTTAAAATACCTCTATTTGCTATGTGTTTGTAGTATTTAAAAAAAATAGTTTGAGGATGTTGGCATTGGCCAACAGTAGAATATCAATATTGGCATAATTTTGCTTTGCGGTTTTTCCGCCAGAGTCATAATAATATATATGTCTTTATCAGTTTCGTGGTTTTGGATTTAATCTCACCTTGTAATTATAAATGTATGCTGTTAGAGATATTCCGTCTTAAGTTCGGTGTGTAGGTTTTATGGTAATCTCTGTAGGATCTCGAGCTTGTTGCTCCTGCGAGACTGCTGTTATGTCACAGTATTGACTCGTTTTATTTGTCTTACTTCTGCTCGTTTCCATTTGAACGCTTAATTGAAGATTTGCTCGAGCAACTTTTCAAAAGAGCTTGCAACAATTATTTTTGTTATTTTCTTCCTTGTTTTTATTGACATTCATTGCTGCATTTTATAGACCTTTGTTGCTACTCCGGTGAATAAATTACGTTTTAGTGTAGGGACTATGTGGCATCATGTGACTGGCCAGCTAGATTGTAAGATTGTTACCTGTGACCCTATTGGTATTGCCTGCAATTGCTTCCTGCTCTCTGAGTAGAAGCAGCGAAATGAATGCAGTGCGACTTTTTTTTTACTTGTGTTTAAAAGGAAATATCAATTTTTAAGTATTATGTATTGCGGTCTTTGGAGAGTAATGGTGGTATTTCGCCACAATAAAATACAAATCAACCAATTACGTAAATGTGAAGGTTATGTGGGTAGAAAGTTAAAAAGTATTCAGTATAGCAACTCTGATATAACGTGTCATTCATTGCTTTTCTTGTAAATTAACTTTATGGAAAAATATTAAATCATAAACTCACTATTGCTCACTGAATGACTGTTTTTGATAGAAACAATTGAACAAAAGCAATGGAATAAAATTGTGACATCTATTCAGATGCAGCAAAAATTCGTACTTGTCAGTTGTGTTAGAAAGACTTGAAGATTTCGCATGCAATACGAACGTATCCGATGAACATCGCTTTAAAAGACGGAGACGACTTTGTTCAATTCTATTCTTTTTCTGTTCAGTCCCTAGAAACAGTTTCAACTTTATCCATACGAACATTCTCTCAGCTTTTCATGTTTTAGTAATATCCGTTGGAAATTTTCCCACCTTATACTTCTCTAAAACAGCTATTCTTTTGTATAAATCTTTAGGCATTGTAATATCGCTAGAAAACTTATAATTTCGTAACGTACAAAAAATGTGTATAAATGGAACATAAGTGTAATTAATTTATTTGGCATGCGCATTAACGATAATTATTGAACAATAATTCAAACAATGGCAGAAAACAATAAGGCCAATGGATTTACGATTGTTTACACCGATCAATGACGATATGATCGGTGTAAAGTGTAAACGAATGGTGATTGCATTCTTGTTTCAACTATTTAGATAAATTCACTGCATGTTTGTTTTCATATTCCCTCTGGTAAAACGTAATCACTCTTCACACACCATAGTAGAATCCAGGATCAATCGTTCTTAAATTTTTATACATGGTTGCTTTCGACACAAGCTGTACGAAATACGTCAGCCGTGATGGTTCGTAATGTGTAAGCATATTCGTACTTTTTCCACGTACTTGTATTGTCGACTTATTATTGTTGCTCATGTGAATTAGACACGAATTTATTCTCGAAAAGACCAGGACTTGGTGAAGTCCTGGGGACTTCGGGGCCCTCAGATGAGCGGAGTTTAGGGCCTTGTAGTGAGTGTGTCTTGGTGGTATCGATAATTCATTTCATACGGCGTAGTAAAAAATTAAATATTTACCTGTTGACTGATGTAGCCCAGAGTGTACAATCGCTGCTGTTTGAGAACGATTGATTTTTAGTTGTATTTTTATGTTCATGTTTTCTTTTATACATCTTATCTGACTAGCAGAAAATGATCTGTTTAATACCGGAATTATCTCGACTTTTGTTCGCGTCTATATTGTTTCTGACATTTTATGACGTAAGTTTTCATAGCATGAATTCACGTGATTTTTGATTTTGGCGCTTTGTCGTTAATGCAACTAGTTGTGAGGTGCAGGGAATAGAAATATCTCCAGCTGTCATGTTATAGTTTTCTAGTCCAATTTGTGGTATTATTTTATTTTTTAATTTGTATGGGTTAAGTCTTATATGGAACCGAACGTCATCCATCTCATGATTTTAATTCAGCCACGTTGTCCTTAGTTAATACTACATACACGTTATCTGCTGTGCGGGTGAGGCGTATCGTTAGCTCTATTTCTACGATGTCCTTGATTCAGTGACTCTTATTCTCGTCATCCTATCAGCGGATGCTGCTGTACTAAACAAATGAACTTCGTTGGATTTTTGTGACAGTGCTGTCTCAAGGGACATCGTGCTTGTGTCGGACTTCGTTACTTTTTTTGAGACTCGAGATTTCTCAAAACAATCTCTAGCGACCCACTTCTGAATCGTCTACTTTTTTTGTGCTGGTCTGGTGTGAGTTTAGCTCCAGTATTTATGTTTATCTCGTCTTCCTTTCCAGTGTACAATACTGGCCGGTGTATCGAACAACTTCTTGCACTCATTTATTTAGCGCATTTGATTACTTAATTTTCAGTTTTTTTTACTAGTTTTAAATGCATGTATACCTATAATTGTCGTCATAGTATTGAGATACGGGCTAGCGTGGTAGCAGATTGTAGGACTAACATAACTGGCTGTGAAGTAACTGTCTCGGCATGGCAAATGAAAACATTCTGGTTCAATGTAGAACATGGCTTAGCGAGAAAGTTGGAAGAGCATTGTAGTTGTCCCGCTATATTGACCGGGTAATGGCTGAGAGGATGTTTATTGGCAGGTACGGATTAGTCGGAGTGTTTCACTAATGAAAGATACTTTTTCATCGCCCCCCCCCCAAATATATATAATAAATTTTCATGATTTCTTTTAAGATTATATGGTGCTGAAGTTCAAGCGCCATCTTTACATATATATATATAGATTCATAAATATTCATGACTTCTCTTATCCTTTGATATCAAAATTTTGATTATGAGGCTATAACAGATCGACTACTCTCTGAATTGCGAGACTTTTGGTACGATATAGTCTAACCCACTTATGAGCTAGCAAACGTTATTACTACTATCCTTTTACAGTTTACTTTTTAGGTGAGGTTTGTGACTTGCTTATATATTCAATGCTATTTATCATTACCCGTGAGTCTTCAATTGGCGATAAAAATCTCAATTTTTAAAAGATCAATCAGAGATTTGTCCAAGTTTTCTAATTCTATCGAGGTATACATACTTGCTTCAACGCTTTTACTGTCATATCCACGATTTCAATGGTACTTACAGTCTGTCGAACTTCCCCATTCCTAGTTACAGAACATCAGAATGTTAATAATGGCAATTTATGCTCGGGGAAGACGTTCACAATCTTAACTTCAAACTTTAATTTCAATGACGAAGTTTTACAATTAATCGTAGTTGAAACAAGTTAACGAGTGGTCAATACTTGAAAGAAATCTCTTGAAGCAGTTCGCTTCTAGATATTAAGCACAAGATTTTAAAGTTTTTATGCAAATTTGAAAACTGTAGTAGAATTAGACAGAATAATTAGTCAGCGTAAACGATGGGTTCACCAAGCCTGAATTTTTATAACTAGAAACAATATCCGTTCATAAGCGACGGTAGGAATTTCAGATTTCCTTGAAGAATTTAGGGAATTAAGCTTAAACACGTATTTTAGCAGTTTTACAAGTTTAGACTTCATCCCTATTGATACGCAGGAATTATCCTAAAATTGTTAACATCAGGCACGACATATTTACAGCCATGTTACGTGTTCCCAAAAGAAACCTTTAATGGTGAGCACCGTAACAACTTTATGATCGGTAACACTATTTGGAACTCAAATTTTAGTTAGTTCATGTGTTAAGCAACACAATTCGAACATCTCCAAAGTACGAAACTAATTTGGAAAAAATACTGATTGGGCTGCAATGTTTTTCGGTAATATTTCATGTGAAGCCAAAGTTTTTGACATAAGATACGGACGTAATCCCAATGCAGTGTTCCCCACTCATTGCAGGTCCACTGCACTGCGGTGTTCCCCAATCATTACAGGTTCACTCGCCTCAGAAGCAGCTTGCAGGCTTAGCGCGGTATTCTGGGGTACCATCCACACTCCTGCCACACGACATTGATCCTCTCGTAGTAGGACTTGACGGAGATGTCAGGCAGGTCAGGTTGCTGCTCGAGTGTCGGGTTGTGGGTTGACGCAACGTCGTGTGTGCGCTCTGTAATGCCCAGCATCGCCAGCACGCTCTCGCTGTACGCTCCTACGCTCACGTCAGTCTCTCCTGTGCGCAAACGCAACTTTAATTGAAATAGAATTGTTAATGGAATTTCATTCATTTGATAATATAGACAAAAAAATCCCAGGGAAGGAAATATTTTTTATTGAAATAGGGTTCATAGCCCAAAACTATTTTAAAAATGGAAGTTAGCCTTTTCATACCCATAGATCCATATATATTTGATTAATTATAGGATTTTACAGGGAAAGGCAAGAAACTCAAGCAATTGAGTCGATTTTATAACTATTTTCGAACGTAGAAGTGAAACTCAAAATAATTCAGTTAAATTTAGCAAAAACAATATTATTTCAGAAGAAAGAAATTCGGGCAAAATAAACCAGAGGGCATTTTTTATCTACTTATATCTTCTACGAAAACTCCTTTTTAAGGAATCTATACAGCCTCCATTTCGACCCAAAATCCTATTACGCGCCCAAAACTGTTTAATATGTAACATTAACTCCTCACTTGTAATACTTTTCTAGAATATCCGTTTCCTTTACAAACCCCGTCAACCCGATGCTGTTAAGTTCCTTTTAGATGTTTTTGTTTGAGTCTAAGGAAAGCGTACGAGGATGCCCTTAAGAGGGCCATTTTACAGCGTACCATGGATACTTTGTGATACTCAACAGGTAATAAAATTCCCGAGCATCAATGAAGCAAGCGGGCGAGTGTCCGCCTGAACACAATCGCTTGTTTGTCTACTTTTTGTAGTACTAGACGATCACAAATACTCGAAGCCATTTTCGATCAGGTAAGCGCAGGAGTCCTTTAGCATGTTTTATAACTAGATAAAAATCCCTGACTTAGAAGCTTCTGGGATAAAAACATGAATTGCTACGTTCTTCCAAAAGCGTTCGGTTACTGCAGCGTTCTCGCTCATGTTCATCTGATCCGGCCGTTCTATCGCGCAATATTAGATTAATAAATTACACGACCTATTCTTAGCACAACGCACATACCTTCTACATTCACATGACATTTTAAATATCTTTTTAAAACAATCTTTCTATACTTTGAATAAAACAATGCACCTTACACTCCATGTACCATACGAAACACAAAATCTTCACAAGGACTTCTGACAGGCATCCTGAATTTTTCACTCGCACATGCCAGATGAGTACACCCTCACCCATCTCTCTGCTGCAGTAGTTGCTCATGCGACAGATGACTAATCACTAGCCTCAGGACTATTTCCACTACTAGTGGTAGCTCCTGTATTGCAGTCGGCAATCATACTATGTTCATACTGTATATCGGTCAAAAATTCGAGTGAGCGTATCGGTGTCTTGTCATAATTACCAACGGTGCAAGATGGCGTGGTGGCAACAGCTATTACACCAGTGATATCTCCCTAAAATTACTAATGACATGCATCAATTCATCCCTTTGGTGTACTGAGACACTGAAATTACAAACACAAATCTTTTTTGACAAATATACTCTACAACTACTCTAATCTAATCCACTTAACATTACCTCACAAACATAACGATCCATACTGCCAAACATCTAATGCTTCCTTCTTCACTCTACTCGACATAAAATTGAACAAAAAACCTTTATGCCGAATAAAAATGACCCTTTGATCCTATACTGACTAGATTCAACACACCATTGAGCAAGATGCCCTTAATGTCAAATACAATGACCCCTCCCACAGACCTTCATTGAGGAGGTTGTTAAGAGCTGCTTGGTAACTTCGCTCGAGCTCCTCCGTCACGACCTGGGCACCAGTCTCCTGTTGCCGGGCCCTGAGCGCTGCCACAGCCGCCTCGCTGCTGCTGCCACAGTAGACAAACGCCTGTTGATCCTGACGCTCCTTCTCGTGCTCCCACGGCTCTTTTGTCTGCAGTATTACAGGTTATTCTATTAAAATAGCAAGGTCATTGCTATGTGCATACGTTTATTGATGTCTCGGTACTTTCCCTTAAACATGTAGGGGACTTAAGACGAGCTTGATCTTTCACACTGATCCACAGTCATACACAGGGTAAATGAATGAATATCAAACCCCTTCTAATGTTCAAATGCATAAAATAATAGATCTACAATATTTTCAAGAAGAATACACACTAAAATATTGTACATACAGTTTTTAAAGTACACTTCCTCTACAGTAAAGACCATTGCTTATAATTTGAGAGGAATCCATTTATTCATAATGCTGAAAGTTCGACCCCGATGTTTTAGTATAAGAAAATAGTTGCGATGGACACAACCATTGGGCGGCCTAGCAGTGGATGACTGTCCAAGAGCAACAACTGTTGAAATCCATATTATCCGAACCCACGTGGCATAATCTCGAGCATAGAAACGGAGCAGTGGATGCACATAATATTTACTTTAGAAACAGGACACACGAAGGTAGTAAGAAATATTTAGGTGACCTAGTATTAGAAAATGTAGAAACGCACGAAGCGAAGATACAAAATACGAAATGGAATGCACTTGAAAATGTTGCCGTTATGAGGCATCAGTTATTTTCATAAACAAAAGAAGTCTAAATGAGGAAGAAAAACGTCTCTCACTCTACATAGAAAATTAAACAATATAAATTTACAAGCACCGCTACATTTGCAGGAGGTTGCTTTGGGTACTTTAAAGGAGTCCTCCATTTAAAACTGAACAATGTAATACATAACAAATGTTACGTCTTTGTTTTCACATATGAACTCTCACGTCACGCATTCTAAGAGTAGGAAACACTTTTTTCAAATCAGCATACCACAGATTTGCAATAAATTTTCAACTAATGGTCATGAAAGCTATATGCACTAATGAACAATAAAGACCTGTAAAATTTGTAAAGAAACACAGAAAGAATTGAATAAGGCAATAGGAACGAACTGTTTGGCCCACTTTTGGGTTCAGATGCAAACTTCAGGAAGTAGAGACTGTAGTGGAGGATCTGTAGCGACTTTTACACACAGACCTGGCCGGCGATACACGAGTGTGTGACCAGCGATACACGACTGTGTGACCAGCGATACACGACTGTGTGACCAGCGATACACGACTGTGTGACCAGCGATACACGACTGTGTGACCAGCCACTTCAGAGATGACCAACCTGTGCCTCAGCCAGCATGACAGTGAGGAGGTAATGGCAGTAGTCCAAGTTCTGGGAGTAGAGGGGGCAGCGGTCACCAATGATGCTGATGGTGTGGGTCTCCCTGTCGTAGCGATCACCCACAAGTCGCAGCAACTTGTCATAACTGTGGTCATTCAGCTGCAAGTCTTCTAGGCGGATCTGAAGTTGAAATGTTTCAAGTTAAATTGGCACATCCATATGCATGAAAATTTGTACATGTGGTGGTCCGATACCGAGGGAGATCACCGAACCCCAGTGATTTAACTCACGTTAACACGTTGCCTCCGATTGCCTGGCCGGCGTAAATCTTCACTTTGTACGCATAGTCACTAGAAGGATCTGAAAAAATTACAGAACCTAACCTAAGGGGGTCCACATACGTACCACTTCGGAGTCAACATGTTAAAGCTCGTTTGGATTTTGCTAAACAGAACGAAAAGATAACACAAAAATTTGCACCAGCCACTTATTTCAGTAGATTAAATTTGACGAAAAAAAATAATAATTCTGCAACACAAAATAGTAGATTAATGTTCAATATGAACATAAAATGGTAATTTCCCAGCATTAATCATGTGAGCAAGGACGTTAAGACCACAGGACTATGAACCACCATCCCTTTATTGTCATGCATGAGAGGAGACATTTCCGAACATCACGTAACTCGTGTCTAACAAAGAGCAGAGATCGCACAAGCAAGTTGATTTCCACTCAGAATGGAGCACGCGGAAGAGAGCGACAGTACACACCCACCTTGAGGGTAACGACCCTAGCCCTGTCGTCTCTAATGGAAGGTCCGCTGTAAAGGTAGCTTGATTTGGTGACTGTCATGG
>VCRD01010210.1:0-12903 GCA_006783055.1 Trinorchestia longiramus | reverse complement strand
ACTTGGGTAAAACAACCGAATAATTATCGAAGTAATTATCCGACTCAAGAATGGGCCAGAAGGTTCGTTCCTATAGCCTCATTCTATTCTATTCTACATACGTACCACTTCGGAGTCAACGTGTTAATTGAGGGACCAACTCTACGCTTGCAGCAAATGGCGTACGAACTAGTAAAACACCAAACAAAATATCTATTTCCAATGATTCTCATATAAAAAAATGCTTAACATGGGACTTTTAAACGCATTATTAGGATCCTTGAATAATAGAGACCCGCTGGGGAATTTTACCATAAACGATGCTTATATTTTTGATTTAAGTAATTAAAAATGTGTACAAGTAAGAGTAATGCTATTGTGACAAACGGTATCCGAGATGCACTAATAACGTAAGAATAATATAGGAAGAATACAAGAAGAGAAATGAAACGCGCTTCGCAAGCCCTTTCGAAACACAGACGTCGTTTAGGGTTAAACTGACAGAGCATGCAAAAACTACAAAGAAGTTTTTCGTAACAATTCCCATATAACCGATCGTTATAATTTGGTTTTTGACTGAAGCTAAAATTTTAAACTAGCACGTAATTGTGCAACCATTTCGTGCCATCCTGTCCTTGTCACGGGGAGAGGAATTATGTGTTCTATTGAAGCCAAAGGCTATGCTGACCCCGGATCCAGAAATGGCAGACCAGCTTGGGCGGAGAAACAAGATTAATTAGGATGACTCTACAGACAACTGCGTTGACAACTGGCTCTGGAAATGGGCACATAATAACCTGTCTCGAATTGATGAAGACTGGCAAGGGCCTAAATCCGATTTGCCAGCTAGGCAGTCGTGCGCGGCAAGGGTTAGCCGAAATGGTCGGGTGGAGAGATGGGGAATGTGTAAACGCAGGTGGGGCATGGGAGCGTCCCATTGGTCAACTTACTCACAAAAACTCGTTACATCCAACCGTTCAAACGCTATACCTCCCCTTATTTAGCATTCCTGTTGGGACTGTGTGTGCCTGACTATAGAGTTCTTGTTGTTGGCCGACTTGATACCAGCTTAGGGTGGTTTGTGAACTAAACTCAACTATGGATACTTACGAAACTCCCCAACCTGAAACACGACTAGACGGTGAAAACCTCAAAATGCCCTTGGTTCCAATAGATTTACTACCGGTAGATATCACAAAAGAAGACTCCCAGACATTACCATCGGTACCAAAACCATCACAGATCAAATCTGTAAGTGGTGGAGGATCTGGTAGGTCCAATTGAGAATACACACTGGAGCCCTTTGAAACTACTTGTTCCGTAAGAAGGATGAAATTCCAATCCCTAGCTACAATGCCACGACTAAAAAAATTTAACTCAGAAAACTGAAATCGGAAACACGTGAGGGAAATTTGTAACAAAAGGAAATAGAAATCTCCCACACACCTAAGACTCGCTGAGGACTTCATGATTGAAAACTCTGAAGCAAGAAGAACCAGAGAGACATCGACGCCCACAACGATCACTATAACTAATGATCAACTACAAACAAGAATTGCACGACATGACCACTTATTATACAAAGTTTTTAATCGAGTTTTTCAAACTCGGGTACTATCAGGAGCCTAAAAGTTATTCAAACTAACAGAAACATCAAAAATCATAAGCTAGCCTAACAAAATATCTAAGTGGGGGACGAACTCAATTACTACCCGTTCAGAAGAACAAACGAAGAAACTATGCAGTATAACCTGTATTGCTGGACACTCCCAAAACCGCACCTAGAATGTGGTAAAAGGCGTTGTGATCAGCCAAGCATTTAGTGGGTGCTCAGAAGGCGACCTGAGACGACAATTGCAAAACCAGGGGCGACTGATTTTGAGCGAATAAAAATCAAACGCATTGGGAAATTAATAGCCACTAATACTTACACTGATGTCTTTGAAAAACACACCCTCTCACAAGCTATCCCGCTCTCATCATGACATCTTGAAGTTGTTTAAAAATCACAAGAAAACCCAACCAATGCTTTAGATGTAAACGATATTCCCATGTGGCGAAGTATGGCAGCAGTGAAGTCGAGACCTGTACTACAGGTGGAGACAAAGGACATAAAAAGTTCAACTTTTATCTTCCGGTCTGCTGCTTCCACTGTGGACAAGAGTGTTATTCTAACGATTAGAAGTGTCCCAAGTTCGCTCTAGAAAACGAAGTGCTAGCCATGCAAATGAAAGAATTCCTGGAAACATCACTCTACAAAATTATGCCCAGTATTCTGTAGTGAATTGCATGGCTCCACTACAAACAAGTACAGTGACGAGGCTAGCTTTCATCGACCAATAAGCAAACAGAACAGAAGAAGTGAATCCAACGACGAGGCTAGGCCTCGTTACGACCAGAAGCACAACATTAACCAATGAGCGGTCACGCTCAGGCAGCAGAGCCCAGCCAACCGCCCAATATAAGGAGGCTGAAACGCTCTGCGTCACGGACTCTCTACCAAGCACTTCCAAAGTCAACATCTCCGCCAAGAACTGTCATCACCTCAAGAACTCAACACACAGCCAACAGCAGAACAGAAAAAGCAGAAGCCAGCAATCCTGTCTGCGGACAGGATGGGGCTCAAACAACCCACGCACTAACAAGAACTACGCGCTCCAACTATACACGTCCCTTCCCGCAAGATGTCAATACGCCAGTACTATGTCAAAACGTGCGTGACTCAAGGAAGAAGCAACAATTAATAGAATATTCGAATGCCTAAGTACAAAGTATTAAATTCATCCTGCCTCTAATTGCCTTTTCTCCTATTTGGTTCCTCGACTGTCCCTTACTCCCTCAGGCGCTCACTCCGAGTAAGATACAGATCAAGATATTCAATGTCTGCTCGGACATAAGATGCCTGAGGGTTGGGACCGAAGAGTGATATAATTAGAGTGATCACTATAATTCTCTTAACGCCACGAAAATACTCTTCTACCTTCGGGACACATAAAAGCAAATACCACATGTTCTATGTTGGTGACCTCAGAGCCAGTAAATACCCTCGCCAAACTAATGCTGTGAATAAAAGTCAAGTTAACATCGTGATTACAGCAAGCTGAAGCTGTGACTGCAACAACATCCACCTCGCCTAACGAGGCCACGAAAGCACAAAAGACAGACTACTAGCAAACTGAAAAACGTTCACGCAGTACATTACACCAAAACAAGAAAAGTCAGATTCCGCTCTCCCAAAACAGAACTTCAAACCGACAGACACAACATACACACACCTCGACAAGAAAAAAGGGGAGGCTCTAAAATATAAGTTCCAGAGGCGTAACATACCGGATATTGATATTGACATTATCACTAACACACAAAAAGCTAACCAAACATTATCCAATATACACAATCGTCGAAGACTGCAATACTTACAGGAACAAAGATGCCAACTTATTCCTCGACAATATCAGTAACATTCTTCAATCAGTGTTGAGCTTAACACCACGAACGAGCAGAATGCCTCCTAGACCACCAGTCCCTTGGTGGAATGTCCACTAATACTTAATAAAAAGGTGCAGAAAAAACTAAAGCTATTTTTTGTAAGATCGTTGCTTGAGTTTACCATCGAGTTTCACGAGAATCTGAGACATTGGCCAAAAAACCCGAAAAATTTCGTAAGGGTATACTCTTCGCATTCATATCCAGAAATCAAACAAATTTGAAATCGATTATTTTCATCACTATTGAGAATCTCAGCATATACTGATACGAGTATGATGGAAACGCAAAGAATTAGTGTAAATTTGGCAAACAATATGCAAAAAATTTAAATCATACTAAATTCAGAATAGGGGTAAATTAAGAAAAATGAATATAGTACTCTATGAAATTCCAGGTAGTTAAGTAATTTTTCTTCATCTATAATCTTTGCCTGAGTATTATAAGTTTCACGAGATTCCACGACATTGCCAAAATAAGACCAAAAACTGCATTTCAACTTCAAGAAACTTCATGACTTTTATGCAGAAATATAACTAATTTGAAATGAATAATTTTCACCATAATTAAGACTCGGCATATACTGAGAACGAATATACTGGCCTACAGAAGAAATACCAGTAGTGTTTAATTTCCGAATCAGCAAAAAAAAGACTTTAAAGCATTAGTAAATATAAGGGCACATTGGCAGTTACGTAGCTTTGTTTAATATCCATACAAATATTATGAAATTTAAACATTTTTTCTGTTTACTCTTGAATTAAAATGTTGGAACGTGAAGCAAACTTCGGGTAGTTTTTACAAAGGTATTAAAACTAGACATTCTACGTAGTTTGATACAACTGAGTGGGGTGTATAATTATGAAAAGATTAGTGCAGATTATAACAAACTCCATATGGCAGAAAAATGAGTGTAACTAGTACTTCAAGGAATTTCAGAGTACTTTCTTCAAAATTGACAAGTTAGAGGCGAGTACTAAATTCGTTGGAGATTCTAACTTCGACAATGTGGTGACGCGCTTATTAGGTGATGGTTTTAATAAAGGCTGTGTCTCTCACTGAATACACGTGCTGTTAATCCTAATATAACTGTCCCAACTGGAAAAAGATAGAGCATATTCAAAAAACAGCTCAATATGAAAAGTAAACCTAGTAAAAATATGTATCGTATGATCGTCCAATACCATAAATTTTGCAGTGCCGATTATGACAGAACTAGGATTCTATACTATCGTTTACTTCATTTTTCATACATTTTCGTACGCTTGTCTATTTAAATTTAGTATTCTTCATATAAGCAGGCATTCTGCACCATAATTTTTTAGTTTAAATCCTAAATTTCTAATAAATTATGACATTTATTTCTGGAAAGACCGATCGCTGCAGCACAACTGAGAAACTCATATTAGCTGGAATAACATTGTTAAAGAAATAAATTCATGATTAACAGCTATTATCGTAAAAAAATCCTAAATGTCCTTAGTTACACTTAAAAATGAGGGCATACTATAACAAGATCCTACCCTTAAGAAACTGGAAAAATGTAAGGCATACCTATTTGGGCCAAAATAACTGATGCAGTAACAGTTGATGACTCGGCGGCTTGAGAAAATAATGAGAACAAAATCCTCAAACTAGTATGATACAGTTGACTGTCTCAGCACGTGTCCTTATTCCTGTCTGAGGTGTGCATGAGCGCATGAAGAGCATGCGATCTAACGAGTTCTCTCTGAGCCTACACAGCAAAGTTAGTAAATCGTTATGGCGACCGTGTTGTCCATTACTGTATTAATGAACGTTTAGATTAGCTCGGAAAGGTCAGATATCGGCACATATTGACCACGTTCAAAGGCCATAAACATGTCACGAATAGAAAATTAGTTACATAAAAAGTACTGTGCGAAGCGAGTATATAGTTCCGCGTGATTACTGCTGTTCTAATTGTACAAGAAGTGATCTGCTCTGTCTAAGAGTGCTCGCGTGCAGGAAAAATTTTTCAGTTGTGCTTTTTCTTGGTGATGTCTTGAGTATAGCAGAAGAGTCGTGTCTGTGCCACTGACCTTGAGGCATCTCCTCTAGGGCCTGCGCGAGCTTTTTTTTTTAACCATTACTGCTTCTGTGTATTTTTTATGTTTGTGCATAACTAGGAGGCCATTTTGTGTTGTGACCTGACGTGAGGATGTTACTACGCCCTCCCCCCCTGAGCGGAGGAGAGGGGACACTGCTGGGCGTACTGGTTCTTCATGCCGGCTGTCCACGGCCCCTCCCTTCCTCCCTGAACCCCCAACCTTCCTGTTCCAGACCTCGCAACTCTTCTCCTGTCCTATCCTGTCCTCCGAACCTAACCCTAACATACCTGCTCCTAAACTCCTTACCTCTCTAGTGTCCCCCGATACATCCCTTACCACGTTTCCTACGATGGGACCCACCGGTGGGTCACTTAGGTTAGGTTCTGTAATTTTTTCCAGGTCTTTTAGCGATTTTGTGTACAAAGTAAAGATTTGCACCGGCTAGGCAATCGCAGGAAACGGTAACGCCGGTAATCTCCCCTCCCCCCTTGCGGATAAAGCATCCACTTATCGAGTCAAACTGAAGACGGTTGACGCGACAAAGCCGACAGATACACCAATTTTTTCGAAAATTCATTTCGCGATTTTAATGTCCCACTGATTTGACTGACTACGACGACTGGGTATTACGCTGTGACTGACGACTCAACTTCAATCGACGAACTGACAAAAAAGCCTCAACAGCATTCGAAAAGAATTAGCCTAACCCTTATCACTCGACTGACCTCAGTGAAAAAAGGGCTGTTTTCGTAAGACAGAGACTTCGACGTAGGAACACAACCAGCAGACGAAATCTAAAACGAAATCAAGAGACAGAACATTGGCTGACGGTGGTAGAAATCATCATAATAAAGACTAAACGCATCTTACAAAACTGCTGACGCCTGACAATGACTGCTCAACGACTACTACGAGACGGCCTATACATGTGACACTAAAAGAAGAAAATTCTCTCAACGACTGATGCCGCAATGGAAGAGACTGACACGAGTACGGACACTGAAGCTAGACAAGAGATACGAATTAGTGACGAAATTGAGAATTAGACTTTACTCGTTGATAAGCCCTCAGTACAAATGAAACTTCATAGGAATGTCATGGAAGACTGCCAAATACCGGAAAATCCTTTGATTGATTGATACATTGACAAATTTTACAAATACAAAGACAGAAGACAAACTCTCTGCACAAGACCTTAAATTGCAGACGGGGATGGACTATACTTCGAACAAGAAGGCTTTGTTTACACGTTCCTAAATCAACATATATTCTTACAAAGCACAAGGAGGTAAATAGAAACAAGTATTATCATCAATCACACCTCCCAGAGAACACGTGCTAACCTTGGAGGAAATAATTGAATACCTAAACACATGGACAAAGCACATACAGCACACCACGAGAGAATCTATACCATCAATCTCACATGGGATCATACCTGGCATCAACCAACACATGAAATACTAGCAATTCAAACAATACCAACACAAAATACATAACATACGCAACAATGGATCTGCAGTGCAACTCAATAGACATCTCATATCATTAAAGCAACAGTTACGGTCTTTCAACAAACAACAATATTCGGACAACTAGAACACACTAATAAAATCACTAGACACAGGAAGCCCGCAAAATCTTCTGGACATCAGCCAAGAGAATGATGGAATCTAACAAAAAGTAGCTAATGCAATATCAGGTACATAAAATAACAACTACATGCACCACACGGGAAAGAACTCATTTTTTGACAACATTAGCAGGATGTATTTACAGAATAGGGTCACAAAGACTGATGCAGAACACACAGGATTCTATAACACATGAACTAGTACCACATAACATGGGAGACATTAGCAGATATGATCCACTACACTTCCATCCAATCACTACAGATGAGCTTTCACGAACACTACACACATTCAAACAAAAAGTCCCCAGTCTAACAGGCATCACATTTCAACTGAAACACCTTCCCGCAACATGATTCACTAGCTCCTTTACATATTTAACTGGTCCGTATCAGCCAACTACTTTCCTGACCATCTGAAACATACAATAATGATATTTTCCTCAACCCAGGACCATCACGAATATCAGTTCAAAACTACAGGCCTATTTCCTTACTGGCCGTCCACGGAAAACTACTCGACAAAATACTCATCTGAAGATTAACAAACTGCACTACAATATACGATCCCTACAGGACCAGACAATACGGGCTTAGGTATTACCGCGGTGACATACAACTCTACACGAGACACGATAAATCTGGCACAAAAACATACAATAAATGTGGTTCTTACGGATGTGTAGAAGGCCTATAACAAGATGTGGCACTCCGGCCTCATGTACAAACTAACCGGAACCAACTTACCCACACTTTATCTGCACACTGAATGCTTACCTTACAGACAAAACAGTATTCATAAGAATAGGCACACACATAGGACCCACTTATAGTATACACAGGCGTGCTTCAAGGGGCATGTCAGTCATCCACACTTTATAGTTTCTAGACTGATGATTTACCACCACCCAACACCAACTACATTTGTTTTGCAAGCGACATTACACAAACAACATTTGGTAAACACCCGCTTAGACACAACATAACAGGCCACACACCATTCAACAAACCAACACATTTGAAAGCAAAGGGAAAATAGCTACCAACACCAGCAATTACAAAACCATTCCAGTAAGTAGCCACAACGCAAACATTTTCATAGATGACGTTAATTTCCCATACTCCGTAGGAGGTACAGTTTAGCGAAATACGTATGACAAAGACTCACCTGGATCGGGAAGAGCAACAGCAAAGGCGGAGCTCGGTCACGTTGCAAGCGGAGCTGGGTTTTAACGTGGGACTGCGCTCGGCCGAACACGGGTGGGCAGTTGGAAAACCAGGATCCTGTGTGGAAAACTAGACAGCATGACGTAGTATTCAACAAAGAGACTATAGCATAACGGAAAAATCCCTTCCCACCACATCAGTCCTCTTCATTTTGCTCTACAACAGTCATCCTAACTCCCAATCTTGATCCTATCCTAACCCTATTTACCTGTAAATGTTCCCATCGTCATCGTTGTCGTTTTCCTTAACCCAGTCCTCTACCTCACAACTTTACCTAAACTTTCCTCAGTTATGCTGGTATCACTGTAATATTACTGCACATTTATAAATTGCAAAAAAATCATTTAACACGTTGCCTCCAATTGCCTGATTGGTGTAAAACTTCACTTTGTACGCATAGTCACTAGAAGGATCTGAAAAAATTACAGAACCTAACCTAAGTAGTACACATATGTACCACTTCGGAGTCAACGTGTTAAATTGTGTATGCATAGTTACGCTGTAGATTTGTGTAGCCTAAATGGGTGTACCCACTGACATGTATATACCTCGTATATGCGTATGTATGATACATATAATTAAAAAATAAATATATGTATACACACGAGTATACGCGTATGTATATCAAACCATGCATATGCATACGACTTGTACATCTTTGTAGAATATATGTATATCAAAATGTAAGCATGGGAACCAAAAAAATTGTACACATTTGTAAAGATAAAGCCCTGATGAGATGTATGTGCATACGAGTATATATCTAGCCCCCAACCAATGCCTCTAAAAACCCACATGGCCACTTAATTACGTGCATAGCGTCTTTTTAACTTCCTTCTAATCCTTTCATTTCACTTTTCTGATACAATCAGTACCAAACTTTTCTTCAGCTCTTCCCTAGTGGTACCAAATGATTGACAGTATGAAGCCGTTGTATTCAAGTATTGTCGCAACCATTTGCTTGTGTTGATGAAAGTTCTCACTAGCTACGGGCCTTGCAAACGATGCAGATACAATTCCTTATTGGAACGTAAAAATTGTCTAACCTTTAGAATGAAGTATAATTTCACAACGCTCCATACGAATTTTAGAAATGTTACATTATAAATCGCTCCAGATTCTATCTTGATACTCTTGAACGTGTCTAAGGTAAGGAACAATAAAGAATAATCGCAAAAAACTCTTACTCTTGTAGCAAAATAAATGTTGCGCGATTTTCGTATTTTAGCTTCAAGTATCAACTCACACCATAGCAATTACAGTTTGTCTTTGAACAAACTCATTAAAGTAGAAATATCAGAATGTAAAGCTGAAGACACCGATATACTCGTAGATTAGTTAAAATACGTTTTACAGTATCTACATACTTTTAGTCGCTGTGCCATAGCCTACCACATGATCTGAAACTCAGAAGGTGAAAAGTTCAGAATTTCTTTCAGGAATCTAATAACCTCGAAGCCATTATTAGTACACGGCAATTCATTACAGTTTTTGCTTTGTTTTCGACGTCGTAGCAATGCGAGGATGGCGGAGGCTGATGCCAGGTAATCTCAGAGGATGTAAACTTGTGGGCGGATGGTGAAAGCGGCGAGCTCTGCGCACTTGTCGTGAACGCTTGCTACGAGCCAAGGTTTAAAGAAGTAAACAACTTCGTAACGTCCTCGAGAAAATTTGATTAAAAGGAAAGTTATAATTGGAATAAAATACATCCTGATTAGAAAGTAGAGAAAGAATTTTTCTGGATTAATTATTTTGTATTTGAAAAATCTACTTACCATAACAATGACTGCACAATCATAATGAAATGGTAGCAACAGCTGGCATATTTTTCTGAGTACTCCATTGTTAAATGTAGTGGTTTTTTTAGCGTTAATGTAGGAATTGACATCCTGCCACTGACATTTTATTAGTGAAATGTGCAAGAAACGATTAAGCACTTTCACTTTCTTGGTGGAGAAATTAATTAAATTTAAACATATTAGATTATACTCGATAACAATCCTGCGGATAAATGAAAACTTCAGCAGCTAATCTACTCATGAATAGGGCGAAGGAAAATCATCAGAGGTGACTGTACTAAAATTCAACGTACAAACGGCAGAACCTCTTTGAATTTTACTGAACTATTCGGAAAAGCTGAGAATTGTAACTCGACCGAAACTACAATGTTCATTACCATATAATAATTAACCTTGCATTCTGCCTAGAGAACAATAAACTTGGTAAATGGCTAACATTTCCTACGAAGTGACCACCGGTGGGTCACTCAGGTTAGGTTCTGTAATTTTTTCAAAGCTTTCTCAGGACTATGTGTACAAAGTAAATAATTGCACCGGCTAGGCAATCGCAGGAAACGTGTTAACCAATGCTCTTTATTTATCTTTGTGGTATGAAAATGCATAATTCAAACATGGTCGTGCCCGACAATTTTTCTTCCACGGAAAGTTTTAATTCATTGCAGATGAAAATCCTCACCATGAGTTTAAATTTCCTGCTCGATTTTGAAATTCAATCACGAAATTTCAGTTGAGCGAAATTGATTCTTGAGAAAAATTGAACGAGTTCCACAATTCCGTTTTCACATTCAAATTGATACGTGTCGAGTCTTAATAACATGTTATCTTGTCTAATAGTTTAATAAATACAAATCAAGAAAATTCGAGGACTAAACGCTGGCATACAGCATTCATAAATCTCTGGTCTTAAAGATCACATAATCTTGATTTTAATTCCTAATATTTTAGTTTCATTTTGTACACGAACTTCAATCCTGTTGCAGTCATCACAAATATCTTTGAATCCAGTAGCAAACTGGATTAAAATTTAACCAAGAGAAACTCCTTAGTAACTAATATATAAAATTGCACGTGGTAAAGCAAGACCGGGACGAATCCTGCCGAGAAATATGCTCAAGTTTAAAATGATCGCAAGGTAAACGAAGAAAGCGAAGATATCAAGATCATAATTGTTAATTTTGAGAATTAAATAGAATAAACAAAGTAATGCTAAGAGATACCTAAGCATAAACTGAATCGACTACCGAGTTTCACTAGCACCGTAGCTGAATCCGTTGCTCCACTGCACATACATAGTTCTCACCTAAGCAGCAGCTTCAATGTACTGGTGATCATGATAGGAGACTATCACTGTAAATCTTCGAGTATAGCGCACGAATTCAACTTATGCCCGAGAAACTCGAAATGTATGTACTTGGTACATAGTGCACACCCCTTTATCAACCATCTCAAATTGTATGTGATCATACAGGTTATGGGAAGCTACATAGGTAACCCTATAGTTTCGCCTCCAAAAACAATGCAAAAATGACATTTGCGAAAATCTCCAATAGATTTCAGTGCTGCTATTGGTTTGAATGAAGTCTGCAATTACATTACATAAATCAAATTGATTTGATTTTCGAAGTAAAAAACAAAGCAAATTATAATATACGTGGAACAAGAAAGGTCAGTCGTTCGGCCAACGCATTGTGGTTTCATGTTGCTTACTCCCTCAAATTTCTGTTCTTGATCACTGACCTTTATATATGTGGTTGAAATACTAACATTATCGACCTAATTGAAGACCTGTGCAAATCAATCACTCGATTGTGCTGATTTATATTCTTCTACTAGACCAGGACATTATTTACGAGGGAAATGAGAGCTCACGGTACATGTAAAGTTATCCAAAAATTTACAACTTCAGGATGGATGAAATAAAGTACTGCCGTTTGACAACGTTCATAGTTTGAAAACATACATATATTAGAACAGTATAACCGGAGCTACGCACGTGGTACATCTCTTAAAAGTTAAAGAGAGTACCGGATATTTCGTTGTGAACTTTATTTATAAATAAAGCAGCAGTTCGAGATGAGTTCAAAAGGCAGGAAATGTTTGTTTGTTTTGACCTTGAATAGGTGCACTGGCAATGGACTCTCCTAAAAGTACTCCATTTTAGAAACTAATAATCTCCTCAGCGGTAAGAACGCAAGCTCAAGGCTTTCCGTTCAGGTAACTTTCCCGGGAAGCATGCTTGCAAGAGAAAGATTAACTAACAAGTTTGTAGCTTAAAACACACGAATTAGAATGTCTCGTTCTGAATTATCTTTATGTGTAAATTATTACAATCTAACACGTCGATTAAATGATCAATGTGATATTGATCAATTGTCCACAACAGATTTCATGTGAAATCTATGTTCAAAACCACGAGTCATAACTCGAGTATCGGCAATTAGAAAGAGATTAAAGTCGAAGACTGAATCATGATAGAGCAATTAACACGTTGACTCCGAAGTGGTACTTATGTGTACCACTTAGGTTAGGTTCTGTAATTTTTTCAGATCCTTCTAGTGACTATGCGTACAAAGTGAAGTTTTACACCAATCAGGCAATCGGAGGCAACGTGTTAAGGCGTTGTAGTAGAATAGAATAGAATAGAATAGAATAGAATGAGGCTATAGGAACGAACCTTCTGGCCCATTCTTGGGTCGGATAATTGCTTCGA
>VCRD01010198.1:0-10665 GCA_006783055.1 Trinorchestia longiramus | reverse complement strand
TCTAAACATCACCAAATAACAGATACACCGGCAAGTTAAACACAAAAATTAGACAAGACTGACAATACTTAAGACATAGAATGCTCACCTCCACTACGCACAAAACGGATTCTAAATAGCAACAAAATCGGTGGCGTGGGATCAAGTATATATAGTCATGCGGGCCGGAAACAGGGGGTAGGATCCGCGAATGTTGCCAGCCTAATAGTCCTTTGTTTACTTTGGAACGCTCAGATCTGATTATTTAATATAAGTAAAATATATCCCTGGTTGTCACTAACCTTGCCAAAGAGACTAAAACAAGGCTAAAATTCTGTAATAATTTTTACGACAATCTCTAGTGAGATTAATGAAATAAATGCTAACTTATATTTAATTAGATAAATGCAAACTTATATTCAATTAGGTAATTGCTAACATATTTTAATGAGATAATTGCTAACTTATATTTTAATGTTATAAATGCTAACTTATATTTTAACGTGCTATTACAGAAATATGAATGGTACATTGAGTGATACCGTTCATGCTACAGCGCACAACGCAAGTCATTTTCTACATCAAGTCGGTTGCGCTGTTTTGTTTTCAAAACAACAAGAGCTGAAAATCCTGTTTCACAAAGATAGGTAGAAGAAAAGGGAAGAATCACACGAAGTGCTTCTTCGCCTATTTTTGGGTACATGGGGAGATATTTCACTCAAAACTCTTCTAACTTCATTGTTTCAAAGTCCCTTTTCGAGCTGGAGTCACATTTCAAATCGATGGCTTCCTCTTGCAGTGATTCCAGTAAAAAATCCACATCAGTGTTGAATGGATTCTGCACCAATGTCCAAAGAGAATTCTCCATTGAGACATCTGGAAATTAATGCATAAATTCCTCAGCAAGGGAATGCAGATGTGATAAAACCTCTTCTGTCACGTCATACTGCTCAATGTTTCTCTTCTCAGATAAGAGCTCATTCAGATGTGAGAACGATGAAAAGTTCCCAACTTGTACTTTTCGTTTCCAAAGATGAATTTTTTCGGTAAAAGCTCTGATCACATCAGAGTGTGCAATGATGTTTGTGTTTCTTCCTTGTAACTTCAAATTGAGGTTGTTGATAGCCTCAAAAAAGTCCACAAGGTATGCTAGTGAGAGCTGAAAGTCTTCCTCTCTGAATGCTTCATACAGTTTGTCTTGTTTCTGCTTCAGCAAGAAAATTTCCACTTCATCTTTGAGCTCGTAAAGACGACTTAGCATGTTTCCCTTGGAAAGCCAGCAGACTTCGGTGTGAAACAGGAGAGTCTTATAATCAGTGCCCAAATCTGAGCAAAGAGCTGCGAAAAGCCTAAAATTCAAAGAGCTATTCTTTACAAAATTCACAACTTTTATTGCTAAATTCAGTGAACTGCGTAGATTACCAGGCAGAGTTTTGCTTGCTAATGATTGTCTGTGGATAACACAGTGAGTCCCAGTTACAGCAGGATTTTTTTCTTTCACCAGCTTCACAAATCCAGAGCGAGATTCAATCATTGATGGGGCACCATCAGTACAAACACGAACTAATTTTTCCCATGAAAGACCGTGCTCTTGGAAAAACTCATCAACCTTTGAAAAAACATCGATGGCCTTTGCTGTTGTCTCCAGTGCTGCTGAGAAAAGAATTTCTTCTTTCACAGTTTCTTCATCCACGAATCGAGAATAAACAAGCAGCTGGCAGAGGTGAGCAACATCAGTACTTTCATCGCACTGTTTTGCAAAGAAGCCAGATGCTTTTATTTTGTCCAAAACTTGTTCTTTTATGTCTTCTGAAAGTTTGTCAATGCGACGCTTCACTGTGTTATCTAATAAGGAAATCTTTGATAACTTTCTTTGGCTTTCTTCCCCAAGCACAGTATTTGCAGCACTCAAAAGGCAGGGTTTTACAAGAGTCTCCCCCACAGAGTGAGGCTTCTTTGCTTTTTCAATAAGTAGTGACAGCTCGTAAGATGCTTCCACGTTTCCACGTTTCTTGATGAAAAACACTGCTTGAGTCCAGCTTCATACGATTGGACAGTTGGCTGTGAAGAACTCCTTTGGCTATTCTTTTAATGCTTTGTGGTTTGTGCTCAAATGTCGCTCCAGACGACCAGGTTTTAAGGCGTCATTGCTGAGGACTGTATGGCATATGACACACTGAGGGAGATGAAATCCATTCCTCTCTATAACAGTAAAGCCATACTTGATATATTCATCTGAATACTTTCTTTTCTTTGCCCCAGACATTTCTGCAAAGTGAAAATAGCAACAAACTTATAAACTGCACCATGGAACTAAGTAGTTATATAACATACCGTATTGGCATGCACCACACCACACATTCATATAACCATAGATCACACAACTGGAAATCATAAATCTGTAACATACCAAAAATATTCAGCACACAACGTGGCTTATATCTTAACGATAATGACAATGAGAACAACTGCGGAAAATAAAACGAGAAGAAGCAAACGGAGTAAACCTACACGCACGAAAATGCTCAGTAATACTATGATGTAATGTGTTGATTTGACGAACGATGTTTTGCATACAGTCGACCTTGGCATAGTTATGCTCATGTACCTTTGTTTGTTGGATCTTATATTAGCGATTTTGGTGATGACTGAATGGTGATATGATGGTACGTTTTTGGTGTGATGTAGAGCAGTACGCACACGGTGGTTTAGTTTTGTTTACGTGTCGAGAGTTGAGTTTGTGTTTGCAGTGGCTTAGTCTGTTATAATGTTTTTGGCTTTGTTTTATCATTTCCAGTTTTTTATATTAGATTCGCTTCTTTCTGCTGTCTGAGATTTTAATTTACGTTTTTTTATTAAGAGAATAGATTTGGCGATTGAACCATCAACCCAGCAATATATACAGTACACTTAATTTATCACGCACACTTTTCGCCACCTATACTGGAATCAACGCACACACTTCACCACATACATTCAAACTAGCGTACAAAACTCACTGCGTATTATTCACATTTCACACTTTCGATCACAACGAGTATTTCACACAATCAACAAGCCATTCTATTCTGCATCGTTCTACCCTTGCAAATCGTCAAGGTTACAATGTCACTCATACACGTATGTGATCCAGAATTGAAGAGTGGAATAAATCCCTACCGTGGACAAGGGGAATATGTGCTCAGGTTGACGGGATGGAGTATTGGGAGTTTGTGACGAGTCCCTCAGTGGCGTCAGTGTGGTTGGTATCATTAACTTGTCCAAAACGTGTAAAGAGAACTAGCTTAATAGAAAACGGGTTGGAGTGACTGCTATAATTATACTTTGCATGTATGTAATGACAGATATTTGTTCTTTGAATGATTTCATTATTCTAATTAAACAAATAATTTTTAGCAGATGACTTCACGCCCCTCTTGTATCCTCCTCGCACCCCCTAGAGGGGCGTGCCCCCTAGTTTGGGAACCACTGCTTTAGATCATCACTCTAGATCATTACTCTAGATCATCACTCTAGATCACCACTCTAGATCATCACTCTAGATCATCACTCTAGACTCTAGAGCATCACTCTTGATCATCACTCTAGATTATCACACTAGATCATCACACTAGATCATCACACTAGATCATCACACTAGATCATCACACTAGATCATCACACTAGATCAGTGGTTCCCAAACTGTGGTACGCGTACCACTAGTGGTACGCGAGGGACTTCCAGGTGGTACGCAAACACTTTCGGGGTCATGAACAAATTATATTTTGTTATTTCACTCCTTCGACGTGGGAGTGCGAGTAGGAATTTTCAGCCTTCATGACCATCAAGTCAAAGAGCCGGAACCGTCTTGATGCGCCAGAGCATGATTTCCGATGTGCTGTGAGCAAAGTCATACCCCTCATTGACCAGCTGGTGGAGAAGAAGCAAATACAGCCCTCGCATTGAGTTGTTGTTTTCTTAGTTGATTTGCGTGTTCTACTTGTACAATAATGGAAATAAAGTGATATCTGATCGACTGTACGGGACCTCCAAGTGGTACTTGATCACAAAAAGATTGGGAACCACTGCACTAGATCATCACTCTTGGTTCTCAATCTCTTCTATTCGTGGACAATGGATGTCTTCTCTCCACCTGCTGCCATACGGACCAATAAAGAAACAAAAGCCGAGTCCCCGTGTTATCATTGAATTCCCCAACTAGAGGTGCACTAGACGACCCCCATGACCTTACCTTCTGATAAATTGTTGCGTGGTGTGTTGCGTGTCGTAACATTTTCAAACCTAACTTTGAACACCAACCAAAAACTTAACACTGGTCACCCCAGATTTGTTTGTCATTTAAACGTAACACTAGTTACCAATCACAGTACCAGAGTGACAATCCCAAACGTAATTAGTTTAACGGTAAAAAAAAACCCACAAAATGTGATAGTGCTGCCCTCATGGGAAGCCTCACTGGAACTACTCCCAATGTGCAGCACACTGGAAAGTGGTCATTTCCAGATCTGGCCCAGTTCTCACTTCACTGGTCAGCACCAAGTTATGAGTAGCAAAAAATAAGTCCGGTGTTGATGTTGTTCCTACTCTTCTATGTAGGTAGGGGAATCATTATTCATTATACCTACTGGAAAGGTATCCAACATCTCTTCCAAGGCTCGACCTGCATGATTAGTTAAGGATCGTTCATCCCAGAGAGGTGAATGTGCATTAAAGTCCCCAAGAAAAAGGAATGTGTGGTTTAGCTGTTGTAGGTAATGTCTAAGTTCTGAAAGTAAGAAGGGTTGATTAGGGTTGTACACATTTATGATGTCTATTATATGAGGCCTGAAACTGTGTTCAAGGTTACTCCCTGCAGCTCCAGGCACCCATCAAACGGCTCCAGTCTTAAAAGGTGAAATGGGATGTCCAGCCTCACCAATATGGCTAGGTCTCCTCCTCTCACTCTACCCACTCGTGGACACCAAGTTGTCACGTATCCTACAAAGTTGAGTTTTGGTGCTGTATCTGTCAGCCATGTCTCATATAAAACACAACTTCTGGTTTGATTGCATAAATGTGTAGTTTTAATTTGATAATTTAGAGGAAATCCCATTGCAATTAAACTGAATAACAGCCGTCTCTCTTGTTTCATTTTGTTTTCTGGTCAAATATTGATAAATGGAATAGGTGGCCATTACATTAGGGTATTGCACTGCTGGTTAGGTTTTGTTTCTTGTTGTCTTGTCCTGGCCCTTGTGAGCTTTGGCGTTGACGTCCATTTTATTTTCCCCGGTGCATACCTCTGGGTCCTCGCAGGTGTAGCTTGAGAAGGTCGTGCCTCGAGTGCTGAATCTTGACATTGTGATGCTACCATGTTCTTATTTGAGAATTTATCTCTTGATTTCTGCAACTTGTAATTATTATTGGTTCTGAGTACTCGGTTTCAAAATGATTGCGAATCATACCTGCCAATAGCAATTGGCGCTGGGGTAGTTGTTCTTTGCATGTTAGCTAGAATTAGCTCACTCAGTAAGGAAGAAACTTCACTGAGTGTTATGTGGAAAACCTCTGAAATCACTGATTCCATTTTGTTTTGTAGTTTCAAGCTTAGCCTCTGTATCACTCTAGATCCCATCTCCCCGCCCATTTCTTTCAATTAGTGCTCCAACTTTTTACCCAAAGATGCTACACTTTTTGATAAAATATCTGCACATTCTGTAGCTGTTGTCATTTGTGGGGAAGGTTTCTTTGCTGGTTGAGTAATATTATTGCTGGGGATCTTTTCTTGAATACCACTTAGTTGAAAATGCTCACTTGTGGATGGCAGGTCATACAAGCCCTGAACTACAGAGCTGTAGAGTAGGCTGCTGGAGGCGGTTGAGGGGAGAGCTTCTGCATCTGACCATAGGTAGGATCCATCTGACTGGTGAATATCCACCATAACTTCTTGGACAGTTAGGTCATTCTGGTTTTCTTGCTGATTCCCTTGAATACTGTGTTGTGATCCCATGATGTTTGAGCTAACTATTGGAACTGTTAAATTTTGTTTCTTCATAAATGGTGCTCTAGTGCCAAGTTCAGTCTGTGTTTTCATCACCTTGTGTTTGGCTGCTTCAAAACCCACTCCAGAGCGCTGCAGCTTCTGTATAGCTGCTGCATTTCTGCTAGCTGTCATTTCCTTGTTCGGTAGTGCACTCATCCTTTGGGTGTGGGCCAGAACACACCAGGCAGCGAAGGGGTGAATTGTAGTTCACTGCTAAGTGTCCCAGCCTTAGACTGCAGTAACCGCAAGGAGGAGGAGCATTGAAAGGGAATACTACATATCTGGTAAATCCCACATATATATGTGAGGGACATTGAGTTCCTGCAAAGCCTAGCTTGACTGCTGATGACTCTTCTTTTATACCTCTAGTGTACCGGGGTAGGCGAGTTACAGAGAGCAATTCACAGCTTCCACAATCTGCAGATACCTTGATATCTTCCACATTTACACTTGTATGTATTCCCTTGATGACCTCCATGAGTGTATCTGGGAAACAGGTTGAGAACAGTTTACAGTCCACTTGCCCAACCTTTTCACTGCTAAAAGGGCTATCAGTTTTTCAATTGAAGGGTAGACAGCATTAGTGGACTACTTGCATTTTTTCCCATGGAAAATATAAAGTAGACTACTAGATCGTAGTCGCCTCCGTCATCGATGTGTCAGCGACAACACAGGACAGCTAAAATAGAATACTCGACAGTAGTCTCCATTAGATTTCCTACCGAACGCGTATTTTTGCCCTGCTTTACGAGTACAGCTCTACCTAGGCGTCTTTTAACCCTTTAGCGACGAAAAAGACCATACGGTCCTCTTTTACGGTCTTTGGGAAAATTGTTCTAATAATTAAACAGTGAGTAATATGAGGTTGCTACTAGGTTTGTACGCGGCGGCGTGTTACAGTGTCGTTCTTTTGGCTGCCTGGCTCTCAGCGTGCTTCATTACATCAGTGTACAGACGGTCTTTGTGAGCTTAGACGTACAAACTAGAAAAAAATGGTCGCTAAAGGGTTAAAGCTGCTCTGCGATTGGTTGCTCGAGAGGGCTAGGTCCCGTCCCTCCTCCTTCTGGTGTAATTATTTTAGTTCAAATAAATTAATTATTTTGCAGCTCAATCAATAGTTTGGTATACTTTAAATATCTCTGTGTACTTTAAATATTAAATGTAGGAATGTTAGCAGTTGTTTTAGTTTTAAAAAGCAGTTAAAAAAAAAATAAGCTCGTTCATACGAGTATATGCTAGAAAAAAATTTATCAGCAGAAAATGTGAGGGTTTCAATGTCCTACTCAATTAAATAGGGTTTGTTGCTTCTGTGTAATGAAGCAACAATTTTTATAGACAAGGTAATTCTATTGTTTACTTAATTTTGTCTGATACCTTTAGGTATTGTTTTACCGTCGTAAATTTCAGTGATAGTATTTTTAAACCAGAAAAACTTCTTAGATAGTTACTATAGCAATGTTAACACTGGGATCTCAGCTAAAGGAAAACAAATACTGAATCCATTCGTTTCCAAAAATGTTGTTGTATAAAGAATGTAATACAACCCGATTAAATTTTGAAATTCCTGAATATTAAAGTATTTTTTGAGTACATCTATTATGATAAGTAATACAATGATCAAGAAAAACTTTAAAATGTATACTCCGACGTTACTTTAAGGTTCTGGGTTTCAAACAACTAAGAAATTCTGGTGACAGAAAGAAAACTAATGAGTCGTTAAAAACAAAGGTATTGGAGGTTGCATCTTGCATGATTATTCACATTTGAGGTTCGACAAAAAACAGTAGCCGATTTTATTCTGAGCCTAACAATTGGAAAATAGATTATCATTGCGTGTGTGAAAATAATTTCTAATGTGCAGGTGTGGGTGTGACAAAAAAGTCGAATCGCTATTTGAACTACCTTTTGTGTGCATGAAGTCGAAAGGTGCTTGTGTACCACACGGCTAATTTATTCAATGACAGCCCAATAACTGTTAATGTTGAGAGTGTACGAGCAAAAATAAATCATCAATGCATCTAATAAACTGATGAAATGGGTATGTACAACAAAACAATTCGATTTATTCAGTACCTTATTATTTTACACTCAAAATTTTCAATTTAGATACTGAAACCGAAAATATGTCGCGATATGAATTTTTCTTTACCTTTATATTGCATTAATCGAATATATATATTTATTTAATAATCGTTAATTACTAAGTTTATTAATGCCAATATCTTTCAACCCTACATTAATCAATAGATGAATGAACTTTTATAACAAACAAACATGTTAGACCAGTTAGGCCTAGTTCCATCTTGGATTATGGAATACGGCAACGATTACAAGTATGAGATGTGGGGTGAAACAAACACAGTCCAATCTTGGAGCTTATGTATTATACGTCCATCAGGCTTGACTACAGGAAGAAGAAGAAAGGAAACTCTGCGAGTCTCATGAACATGGAAAACGGGACGGGAGTAGTTTAATGGGTGACTGTAGCAACTCATTTATATGTATAAATATATATACTGAAGTTGGATCTCAACACGCCCCCTCCAATTGAAGTATTCCATCCCACTACGCAAAAGTTTACATAGTATCAAATTATAGCTAACATTTCAGCGTTCAGATCTCTCTATGAATCTCGAACAGCAGAAAAACAAAAATACAGATCATCAGTGGAAATCAACAGATTACACTGAGCACATGAACAAAAAAAAAATATAACGCACAATAATGCATAGCCCGCAATAGCGTTAGGAGTACAGTACTCAAGATAATTCCATCTTTCCTTGCAGTTGATGTACACAAAGCTAAACTAGATAACATGTCAGACACAGTAACTTAGAATTAAGCACACACTTTGAACTTAAGCAATGACTGTCTAGTAACAGGCTTTGTGAACATGTCAGCCATGTTTTCCTCTGAAGGAACAAAAATCAAAACTGCTTTATTATCTTGAATAATTGCTCGAATGAAATGATATCTAATGTCTATATGTTTCGAGCGTTGATGATGAACAGGATTTTTGGCTAGGTCAATAGCACCTCTATTATCAACAAAAATTCCAACAGGTTCATCATATCCATACATATCACACAGTAGCTGTTTGAGGAAAATTCCTTCGTGCACAGCATAGGTCAGGGCAATATACTCTGCTTCACAGCTTGAAAGAGCAACAATATTCTGTCTCTTGGATTTCCAAGATATCANCACCAGATGGATGTGTGCACAGCTTATCTTCATGCAAAAATAGACTGTAATGTTTTTGTTGAGCAGCCTGAGGGATTTATTGAACCTGACAAAAATGGAGAGAAGTTAGTCTATAAGCTCAAAAAATCTTTGTATGGTTTAAAGCAGAGCGGTCGTAACTGGAACAATCTCCTGCATCAATTTCTTGTTGAACAAAATTTTGTTCAGTCGGTGAGCGATACTTGTGTTAATGTGAGAGAAAGCGACTCTGGAAAAGTGATTATTATTGTATGGGTTGATGATTTAATTTTGGCTTCTTCTAACGCTGTTGTGTTGAGGGAAGTCAAGCGCTTATTGTCAAATAAGTTCAAAATGAAGGATCTTGGCCCAATTTCATGTTTTCTGGGTATTGAATTTGTTGTGAAGCAGGACTCAATTGAGATGAAGCAGTCAAAGTATGTTGAGAAAATGTTGTCAAAATTTAGGATGTCTGATTGTAATCCTAAGTCTATTCCATGTGATCCCAGTGCCAACAAGCTTGATGTAAGCTCTGATTCTTAGAATTTGTGTTATCCTAAATTATTCCGTGAAATTGTTGGTAGTTTGATCTACTTGATGACTTGTACTAGGCCTGATATTTGCTATGTTGTTACATTACTGTCACAACATTTAACTCGTCCGACAAATGCTCGTCTGAATTTGTGCAAATTTGTGTTGAAGTACCTTAAAGGTACTATTTTATTCGGTTTGAAATTTATAAAATCCGAGAACCCCATGCAAATTACTGGTTTCTCTGACTCTGACTGGGGTGGCTCCTCTGACCGTAAGAGCATATCAGGATATGTGTTTAAATCCTCTAGCAGCAGTTCACTGATATCTTGGAAGTCCAAGAAACAGAATATTGTTGCTCTTTCAAGCTGTGAAGCAGAGTATATTGCCCTGACCTATGCTGTGCACGAAGGAATTTTCCTCAAACAGCTACTGTGTGATATGGATGAATATGATGAACCTGTGGGAATTTTTGTTGATAATAGAGGTGCTATTGACCTAGCCAAAAATCCTGTTCATCATCAACGCTCGAAACATATAGACATTAGATATCATTTCATTCGAGCAATTATTCAAGATAATAAAGCAGTTTTGAGCTTTGTTCCTTCAGAGGAAAACATGGCTGACATGTTCACAAAGCCTGTTACTAGACAGTCATTGCTTAAGTTCAAAGTGTGTGCTTAATTCTAAGTTACTGTGTCTGACATGTTATCTAGTTTAGCTTTGTGTACATCAACTGCAAGGAAAGATGGAATTATCTTGAATACGGTACTCCTGACGCTATTGCGGACTATGCATTATTGGTGCGTTATATTTTTTTGTTTTGTTTCTCGTGCTCATTGTAATCTGTTGATTTACACTGATGATCTGTATTTTGTTTTTCTGCTGTTCGAGATTCATAGAAAGATCTGAACGTTGAAATGTTAGCTCTAAT
>VCRD01010187.1:0-12967 GCA_006783055.1 Trinorchestia longiramus | reverse complement strand
GATAGGATCGTGAAAGGGATAGCGTTGTGAAAGGGATAGCGTCGTGAAAGGGATAACGTCGTGAAAGGGATAGCGTTGTGAAAGGGATAGTGTCGTGAATGGGATAGTATCGTGAAAGGGATAGGGTCGTTAAAAGGATAGGGTCGTGAAAGGAATCGTTTCGTCTTTTTGCTGAATCAATATGTGTTTGATCATAGTTCAGAGCAACGTCAGGATTCAGTCCAAAGTTGATCTGCCAAGACACAGTGAATCACATGTTGGTTGTAATTTGATATTCATATTTATTCAATGTATGTTTGTTTAGATACTAATGATAGCATGATTCACCGCTGCGGTAATGAATTATGAATAATTTTAAATGTAATTTAAATATAATGAGTTAAAAAACTTAGTTGTTAATAAACTAGTGGAATTTGTGTGCTTAGAGAGTTAAGCTTTGTTAATTGGGATGCTAAATGACCCAAGCTTGATGGTTTGGTGAGTTCCATAATATGTCGATTATTAATTTCATTTCATTATCGATAAATCAGTTGATTAGTAAAAAGGATGTATATTCATTTATTAATATGCAGTGTGCGATTATTCATGTCAGTGTGTGGTTATTCAAATTCATTTTGCTTATGAATAATTCTTTGGAATCAATTTTCCAGCAAAAAAATAACAGATATTGCCCCTCAAACCAAACTCATATGAATAGATTCTTACTTACATAAGATGAAAAGAATTTAATGATATTTTACCGACTTTATATGATATTATTTGTTCAATAATATCATAAGTACGATTTCTTGAATGTGTGACTGCTTGAAATACTTGTCCTATCAACAGTACCAAAAACAATTTAAGTCATGACTCGAAGTATAGAAAATGAAGCCTTAGGAAGAACCGAAAAGGAAAATTTTGTAGCATTGTACAATTTTTTGTAAGAAATCGTTCGTACGACCTTAAATAATTTGAATTGATAATTCATTATAAGTCGTTAGCACACAGTGGTTAGTTGCAAAATCTTGATGATTCCAAACTGGGAAATTCTTGATAGTTCATCTCATTATATGTAGAGTGATGAGATATTTTAGATTTTAACGGTACAACTAAAATTTTATAATAACTTCACACTGCGGACAAAAATTATGTTACAATGCAGCTAAAAATTGAAGAAGTCACTTTCTTTATAACTCCTTAATTGTGTGCAAATTTCTAACACTTTTCGATTTCTATGATGTCTATGAAAGCGTAATTGCCCTAACAGAACCAACACAATCTATTAAAACATAACACATCTTTCAAAAAAAACTTTCAAGTCTAAATGATGCAAACAGCAAAGATAAAGTCGGCAAACAGTCAAACTTTTAATATACCAAAAATAGAACTTACAAGCATTCATTTACTACTAGTACAGGAAATCTTATTTTATCACATTTATTAGGCTATATGAACATATGATATTTTCTTGTGTGCCTTTCTTGTATAAACAAATATGCTGTGTGTCTATAAAAATTACTCAAAATGGCTGTCATTCTCATTTTGTTTTGAGAAAACCCCGATTGATTGATAACGGGAAAGAAATGCAATTTCCGATGCTTCCCCATACATAATTTTTTCACCGAGTGACTATTTTTCCACAAAATACACAGGCACAATACCTTTTTTCGATTTAGATAAAATAATCTGAACATTTTGACTACGAGTATATCACGTAAAATTAGGAAGCAAGTTATCGACTTTCAAGAAATATCTCAGGAAGCCCCACAACGTCAAAAGTTTTTTCGACATTATGCCATCCAGCGCCACTGCCTGACGACCAAAGACATAAGTTGCAGGCTGGGCAGGGCCAGTGCTGCTGTTATTGCTCCTTAATACAAGACAGCGACACAAAGAAGTCCGGTGCCACAAAGGAGAACGTTGCCAGCATGAGCCGCTCACTGCAAACAATCAGGCATGACGATGGAAGGCAATAATATTCTGAGTTTTGTGATAGCCTGCGCAGCATGAGCTCTGAAGTAAAGGTCCATTTTGTCTAGCTAGAGTAAAGAAAAAATTTTCTATTCATGGGGCCGCAATAGAAAACAATGAAAATATAATTTTAGTAAGTATTTTTGAAACAAACATCGAGTGTTGTATACTTTTTTCTTGATGGCGTGTGTACACACGAAAATATATTTTTTCTTCACTATCATACAAGAACCAAGAATACAGAGTATCCATTTCATAAAATTGGAGTGCCATGTATATAATTTAACAATCCACATATTGTCCACAAATTAATGAGGAATATTTGTGTTAAAGTTGCTGACAATATTAAGGACAATGGGGGCTCATATTTTTTATTACGTAAATTTTTTTTCAGCGAAGTCATATAACCACTCTATAGAATTATTAAAGCAAAATTAAACTAATATTGGGTGTTCATAAAGTCTCTTTACGACTTAAAAAATTTATCATAGAAATCAATAAAAACGATGTGTGATAACTATTCCATAATGAGACCTACACTTAAAATTTTTAGCTCTTTTTAAGAACCATAATAATAATACAAGCCACATTAGTTGCACGAATCACATCAAGATGGCACCCAGCTTATTGTCATGTTCGCTGTACATTGCTTCATCAATGGTCGCAATAGCCTCAGTAATCCTTTGCTTTAAGTCAACAATCTCCTGTATCCATGTTCGATACACGGTATCTTTAAAAGAACCCCATGGAACAACATTACTCCATCCGCAACAGCAGCAGTTAGAATGGGATTTGTGGGAGAACGAGCATAAACTTGTCATACACTGTCAATGATTTCCTCAGATGTTTTTGGTCGCCCATTCCCTTTATCCCACATTGTACCTCTCTCCAAATTTTTTGTGGCAAAGTTTTACAATATTATATTTAACCTTTTAAGAAGCTTTCAGTAAAAAATTAAAGATGATTTTCACCAAAAGGCAATGAAGTGTAGAGCCGAATTGAACAATTGTTTGACCACCAAAAAGTACATGGAGTTATGATTTTGATGAGGTAAACTCTATGGGCGTCGAAGAAAAATGAAGTGGTGGTTGGATGATAGCCCAAAGGGAAAGTTTTATTTTCTGTTTATATGAAAAAACAACGGTTTGCAATTTATAAAACAACTGCTGATCTGATCTAATGTGAATTGTTAAACGATTATGCAAATCCGTATTTGATAACTGATAAATTTTTTATATTGACCTATTCTTTCATGAACGTACAAGTGTTAATACTTTTCAGCGGTTCTATTTGCGAATTATTATAATATTTCATTTTATTGATTGTTCATTTGAGACCCAAACATTGTTGAAAAAAGTAATTACTATTTGGAAACACATAAAACATGTTCACATATCACTACACAAATCGTCTCCTTCAAATTGGAAGTGATAGAAAAAATCAAATTCTTCTTCATTATTAAAAAGGGTAAAAAGGGTAAAGTATCGACAGTTCAAGACCAGTTCTTGATATTTTTTCTATCAGTGCTTCCATAAATTTAATGGCTGGAACAAACAAAGAGGTTGTACGAGATCTATGACACGCCCTGATTGGCGTTATTTATAGCCAGCTCGTAATGGAAGGTTAAAAAATAAAATAGAGATCAGTTATTTTAACGGCTGTGCAAGATGAATTGGACTTCATGGAGGCAAATGGCTGTGAAGTTAATAATGGATAAAAATAGGAAGTGCAAACTAATGTGTTAATAGAGCTCGTAACTTGAAAAAAAATTAGTGCACCAACAGCCCTAATTGTCAAGAATTAGCTGTTAAATTTTTGGACGTGAGGAGGTATTTTCTTGAATTGAGTTTATTTAAAATCACTGAAACAATTTTTAGTTTCTGAATGAAATGTTTAGATACATACATACATTCATACATACATACACACTTATATACACACATACATACATACAAAGATACATACATGTATACTTGCATAATACATGGATGCATACTGCACTTGGTCAAATATCATGAAATTTTTTTGACGTAGAAGAGAATACTGACAATTAATCAAAAGAACCTGCAGAAATCGACACTTTTTAGGGATTAATGTACGGCTAAATAAGAATTCCGTCAAATTAAAGAATGTGCTTTTTGACATATTGTAGATTTAAAATTGTTATCTGAAACTTGAACTTCAGAGTTAAAATGAGAGTGTGTTTATTGTCGCATGTAGAAACAGCATTCGTATAACGAAGCATGGAAAATTTGATAATTTAGTACAAGAGAAGTTTTGAAGAATTTAGCATTTTCTAAAATTGTAACTTTTTTCAATTTGAGAGAGGTGAAACACATGTTTGAAAGGAATTCTGAACGTATTGCTAATTCAGTAGCAAATAGAATTCAAAAATCAGTGCAACAGAAATACATTGGCTACAAAAGTATTTACTCTTCGAGACGTTTTATGACTATTGAACTCAATATGTACTACTAAAGAATTAAATTTGAAATCCGACCCAAAACGCCACCTTGTTGTCATGACATTTTTACGAAGCTTCTAGCGAGAACTTTGACCTGGAACGATGTGAGGCTACACTGACTTTAGAAATTCCATCTAAAGCTTCGTTGAGATAATAAGAAGCGATGGAGTCCTTGAGTGATAAAGAACGAGACTTTCCAGGCCCATGCCGAGTGATAAAACAACATTTTTATTCAGCTTGAATTATTCCAAAGGAGGTTTTTGAAAACTCAAAGTCTGACAAGTACAATTCATACATTTTTATTCTGTGAGTAAAAATCAGAAAAGTGCTCTGTAAAAAAATTGCTAAGTCATGATCTAAAGCATTCAAAATTGATAAGGACTCATCGACCCCGTCATTTTGAGTGAATGATTCTGAACATTTTGTCATCCAATCAATTAGCGATTAACGAATGTAAAAAATTCGTTAATTGAGTTAGGGTTTGTTAGAGATGAAAGCTTCCACTACCATAACAAGCAGCTCTGATGTTTAGAAATTATTTTCGCATGCTTTTTATCCCGTATTTACAATGCCGTCCATGAATGGTGCTTTATCATCATATCATAATAAAACCTCTTACAAAGTTTTATTATTATGCACATAATAATATGCATAGCTCGTGTATGTGCTGTATACAATAAATTTACACAACCTAATGAGTCATGCACAACCACATATTATACTTCTTGACATTATCCATGCAAAATTCCTTTCATAAAATATATTATAAAATATTCATTGTGTTCACATTGCAGTAATATTTCCAAGAAATCCATGAATTCGTATTACACTCAAGCAAGTGGTTAGGTCTCGCCAGAAAACATTCTGTGGTAGAAAAATTAGAAATAAAGACAGATGATTCCAATACTTATTTTTTTCAGATCTTAAGCTTTTAAGAAAGTTAGTGTGCAGTCTAGTGAGTAGATATTAATCGACTTATCCTTCACTTTTTACAGCAGGGACCGAAAGATGCAGGACGGGCACCTCCATCAATCTCATGTCTTTGAAGTTAGTCCAGCATCGTCGGCAAGTTTTGGCAGTTGCGTCACCCACTGGCCGCTCTCTGAATGCTTTTAAGGTTCTTCAGCGAGGCCAAAAACTTAATATGACTTTGCTCTCACTCATAACTTTGAAGTTTCCAACAAAATTAGATGCCAATCATTTTACTTGCATTGCCTTGGGGACAGAATTGATGATATTTAATACGCTTAACTACACTGTCCTGTAAATGGTCTTGAAATACTACTATAAAACAAGGTTTTTCTTTACCTCCGACAGGTTATAAAAAAGACAAATTTACAGAACACAATAATTTTGTTACCAAAATGGCTACAAGGTCTACATAATCGGCAAAACCGTCAAGCCATTTATCATATCCTGGCACAAGCCTTTCGATGCCTTCTTCAAAGAAGTTAGCCGCCAGATAGTCACAACGGTCCTGGATCTAACGGACACACAGCTTCTGGTATCCGAGGTCTGGTACGACTGTGTACAAAACAGACCTTTAAATGCCTGGAAATTCTTTCTAAAGTTCACGGATTGTACACCTTCGTTGGGTGTTGGCCCCCTGATCAACACGCTGATCGAGGCCTTCTGTAGAGACAGACTTGCTCCCTTTTCTGCCTTCTCCATGGACGTCTGTCCTCCTTTCTTCAAATTTTCTACACCAATCCGTACAGTAAACTCATTCATAAAGTTGCCACCGTACACTTTGTCATTCTGCTATGGATTTCAGCAGCACTTCGTCCTTCTGCTAGGAGGAAACGGATTACCCTTCGTTACTCACATTTGGCGGGAGCATCAATCGTAGTGGTCATGTTCAATCGCCTGTACCTCGGGCAATCGGGTTGTGTCCGTTTTGGAGAATAAGTAGAGAAATAAATAAGATTTTGCATTACTTTTGAAAATAACGTTATTATGTTATGCAAATTTGTCTTTTTTGTAGGCCATCAGAGGTTGAAAGAATGCAGCCGTCGTATATTAGACCTCGAGCACACTAATCACACAAGATTATTTAAATGTATTAACGCTTGCATTTTCATGACGCATTTGCAGCGTCTGGTATACTTCAATTGCACTAAATAAACGAATAAATTTACTTCTTCGGGGTCCAGACAGTTAAAGAGTAGTAAAGCAGATGTTAAGTTACTTGTTCTACATCAATGAAATTATATCCAATATAGAGGAGGATTAACTGTTTTCAACTTTAAAGTTCGGTATCGACTCAAATTCAATTACAGAGTTTTATTATTATGCATTTGAAATACTAACATGAATGCAAATATGTTTATAAAGATTGAAATATTTTTAAGTTATATTTTCATATGAGTTGGAATCATTGACAATTCTAATTTAAATATTTAAATAAAGATAGAGCTGAAAATGTTTAGCTTTAAAATACAACAAACAAACTTGAAAGGGCATTGGAAAGTCTGTCGATCAATCAATAGATTTTTCTTAACTATGGTTCACAATGTAAATTTTAAATCCCTGTCCTGGCAGTACCTGAAAAGATTTGTTGATGCCATAGAAAGTTTAGCTTCAATTTTCAGTTTGCAAAATTTTATTATTCCTATTATTTTCATATGAGATAAGGACTCATCAACTTCGTCATTTCGACTGAATGATTCTAAACATTTTGTCATCCAATCACTGCTGCTTATTAGTTTCTTGTGACCGGCATATTTCTTCTCTACTGTAAAAAACACCATAGAAAAGTATTATCATTTGCCAGCTTATCAAAATTAATAGTGATCCAGGAAAATTTACTACTGTGTTCGTTCTTACAGCCTTGCAAAACGTATCCGACGATGCCAATATTGATTATTATTGTTTTGAGGTGAGAGATACCGTAAAACTTCACTTAATGATATTTCTTCCAATCTCCCGAACGAGAGAGGAATTGTACAAAAGCCATAACAACTCAAATAGAATAGCATCACCTGAGTCTTGTTAACTGGTACTTTTGGTGCATTTTTTACCCTAAGTATTGGTCAGGTTTGAGTTTCTCTGTCTTTCATGTCATTCAGGTGAGACGTAGCTCAAACCTTGAACTTTAAACGAATATTTTTTTCAAATAGAATCGTGTGATATCTAAACAAAAAGGAATAATGAGTCTTTTTCATGTTTATGTTACACTGCTGTATAATATGTTAACTTGAAAACTGACATTTTTTTGGTATTCCACTTATTTCTTTTTTGAATACTTTTTATTCGTATTTTCTTGACAAGTGATAGGTTTAAGATAAATAATTTACAAAAGGATCGAAATTAGTATTTACTCACTATCACGAGGAGCTTCCAGCACGTTGCACATAATGACTCAAATAGTAATTTGTTTATAAGAACTTCGATAGCTCAATTAGGAAAAATCGAATGTTTATCACAGGTTCTAAAAAATTAATTTCTCATTGCCGAATTGATCGAAACCAGAATCGTGCGATTCTTTGTGCACAGAAATAACGAACAATAATTACTTTACGAGGTCAACTTTTATGAAAATTTTGCTTAAAAGAAACTAACGTCTTGCTGCGCACTACCTACCGTTTTCCAAACTGCGAAGGAGCTGAAGGCTGCCGTCGCCGCAGCAGGATACCCAATATCGAACTCGGTCTCTGAAGGGCTGATTCGAGCGTCACTGGCGCTATCAAGGAGAAGCTGGCCAGACTTTGAAGGCAAACGATTTTGTAGCCAGAATCCTGAAACGTTTTACTCGAGCCAAAGAAAGAGCATGCGGAGCGTAGAAGTTGACTCTCGTAAAACTGTTCCCTGTTATGAGTTGTCCAGAGGACAGCCATGGATCATGAGAATTATATCTGGATGCAGACGTTTTGTTCTCTAAAAAAACGGTTTCAAGACGGAAAAACTGATGCGATATAAGTTTGATACCTATTTTATGTGTACAAAAAATTCAGATAGTTTGAAATTTTTTTCTTTAATTCTAATGACCTTACTAACATTTCTCAATACTAAATCTTTCTAAAACAATGGAAAACCTCTTAAATAAATTGTTTGTTTTAATCTTATATAGAGCGAGTAAGATTTATTATGGAAGATCAAAGTCGGCAAAGTGATTTTTACAAAAACCTTCCCATCCTGGGCTGAAGGCACGTATTTTTAAACACAAAATTTCAAGACCATGCACATTTGGTAATGCTAAATTTTAATAAAGATTTGTTTGGATGTACTGTTCAGAATTTAATGAACCATAATTTTTAATCAATATGTAAAATCCAAATGATCCATATTTTCTCCCATAGTTTCCTATAAGTTCCTTTATGATCTAAGTTCAAAGTTTTCACTCTGCTGTTTTCCTATCACAAACTTCTTGAATGAAAAATTTATGGATGCAATGTGTTCCAAGGCCACCATCAAAACCTTTTCAGAATGTTATTAGTCATATTTTCCTAAGACTGTGCTGAAAAAATCACTCTTTCAGTTGAGCATTCACACTAACTATTCCTACGCTGTTGAATTTCCTTAGTTTAAGCAGTAAACACAAATTAGATCGCTACACATTGCACTTCTGTGATTTTAAATATTCTGAGATTTTTCAAATTTTTCAAATAAATGTGTACCATCAGCGTAGCATTATCAGCTGATGAATAAAGTTTAGATAAATTTACGAAAAACCAAAATAATTTCATACGTACAAATGCTTGACTTTCTTTGGGTTTTAAATGAAAAAAGTCACCCTGGAGTCAAAAAATTTTGTTATTCCACAGGGTCATCATTAAGTTCAAGTAGAAACCGCGCAAAATCCAGCTTGGTATTCTCGTCGCATTTTACACTCGAAGCAAGCACGGTCCTGCTGTAAATTCCTGTTTTTTCGCTCGTAAAGCTTCCTAAGTCTAACAAGATTGTCTTAATTACAGCCTTGTCGCTGAGAATTTGGCCGTGGTCGTCCATTCCAGAATTACACACCAAAGAAAATGAAGTACGGTGGCAGTAGATCGGAAGGCATGACCTTAATACTCTCCAATAAATTTCTGAGAAAAGAAATCACTAAATTTAGGGCAAAGTGAACAAAAACTCATGAAGTAAAATAAATAAGAACCTTAGCAATACATGGAAGAAAATTAATGAGAAACAAATGATCGCTTGTGCTTTCATCTTTGTTCAACTATAAAATGGCCGTTTTTATCAAAATTCATATAGGAGAATGTTTCAGATCTTTAACTGAAATTAGTCACTTTGAAACGATGTCGGATTCCCAATGTACTAGACTCGTATTTTTCTCACTACATCTTGCATCAAAAATTCTACAATTGGCTTTAACAAATTGTTCAACACTTTATAATTTCATGCATGGAAGTACTGCCATTTACATACTTCTGACCTCAGCTAACTGTGAAGTGCAAGGTGTATTAATCAATTCACGGAGTTTTGAAATCTCTTGTTTATCTTAACTTCTTTCAATCGTAACTTTAAGTTATCAAAATGTGTGTACCAACATGCAAATTTTAAGCTACCAAAGTTTTTTGTGTGATTTCCCACCTTTCAAATGTTTAGTTCATCATAAATATACTTTTCTGAAAGTAAATAGAAACAATGCCAGTCGAACCGATATAATAGATTAATGAGTAATATATTTATTTGAAATTTGTCAATTGTTTATTCTATTAAATATGATGAACAATATCTGATGAAATAAATGTGACCAAACATCCATCTGTGTTATTTTTCCTTTACTAACACGTTTTTTGCTTAGCATAAATGTTCTAAGACTGTTATCAGTATCCATGACATAATGGATTACCTTTTTATTCTTTTTAACACTTGGCGCCTTTAAAGGAAGCAGTTGTCACTGTCAATCAAACTCAATTTGTAGAAAACAGGGATTGAGGATTTTCAAATCATACGTTCCAACAAAATTTTATGAGACGCTCATAGTAATACATTGATCCATCTGATACTTAATAATAGATCTTTCTAGCTCTCCTGCGTTTGTTCCCGCGTATGACATCATCTTCGATAAATTTGATGCATTTAATATTGATATATTTTCCTCTCAGAGTTATTTATGCGTTCAATACTGGAGAACCTGATAATGGAATTTACTTTAGAGCATCTATCCCTCGACTTTGCCTATATTTTGCTCATTTTATATACATGAAATTCAAACAGCCAAGCATTTTAAATCTAGATGCAGCTTTTGAGAGCAAGAAAATAAAAAGAGAAAAAGAAAAGCGAGAGCTTGCCGGCAAGGTTTCACTTTTTATTACGTATTTGTTTATATATTAGAAAGTTAGGCCTGCACGTCGCTTATGGCCTCAGCATGTGAGGAAAAGTTTTGTAGGGTAGGAAAGTAGCCCTGATCCACGACATCGACAGTATACATTCTTTTCACCACTACGTAAGTTACCTGGGGATAAATATCTCCATTTAAAATTCTTTTTTCTAAAAATATGCGCTGACTTATTATCATTATCATGTATATATTTTTATTCATATTCATATTTCCACTATCAGGATACACTGATATTCTGTTATCCATACAATATACATATATGAGGTATGAGTGTCTACCGTTGCTTCTCAGAGCATCACTTCAGTAACACTAAACGAAGGCGTAAACTAACATATATTGTGCAATGAGACAGCTACTACATGTACCATGCTTAAATTGCACTTGCAATTACAATTGCAATTGCAATTGCAACACAAATTTCATTACTATTAACTTCGACTTCTGATAATTTTGAGAACATCAATAGGCTCAAACAAGACTGTTTTCTTCCGTGATATACGAGTATATACAACAATACAGGATCTAAGCTATCTTGACGAATGAGAAGCATCATCACGCAAAGAATAATAAGAGTGAAAATTGCCTTCTCGAGGAACTTGAAGTGGTCGCCACTTAACGCTACTCATTAAGCTAATGAGTCATCACGTGGTGCGACATGATACAAATGAATGCACAAATGAATGAAAAATAATGGTAAGACAGCAAAAAACCGTGATAATAATAGGATAATAAAATGAATAGATTATAATCTAGAACTCGATTACCCCATCAGAGTTAATTTACATCAATCAATTATTGGAATATACAACTTTGAGGTACCAAATCGAAAGTAAATCATGCGTATTGTAATTAATAAGTAGATAGTCATATATTTCGCGGGCACCCTTACTATTTTTGGTTTCACTTGTTTTTTCATGTGTACCTGTGTTTTAAATACTTCCCTTTTATAAATTGCTTAGGAAGAGTTAACCTTTGATAATTGCCGTGAGTTTTTATATTTACACTTTTATACGTAAATGCATGCATTCTTGTTACCTCTTTCTTTAATTTCTAGACATTTTGTGGCAACACAACAGTCCTAAAAATTTAATTCCGTAAGCTTCAGTGAATTCAATATTCACATCCACTTCTTACTTCGTACCCAGTCTACATGAATCTCGAGGTTCCTTCTTTCTTCACTTACAAATCTGAGAGAGATTTAAAAAAAACCTTTACAGATTTATTCAATTTGAGGTCCCTCTAGAAGTCATCAGGGTCCTCTTGATTGTGTTCCGCTGGTCTGCCACGGTGGACACGCTTGCTGGGGCAGACATGGAAACCTTCTTGCCTATCATCTTGTCGTGTGAAGAGTTTCTCGGCCACGTTCTGGTCCTGCTTTTTCTAGATGTATGACTCAGAACTTTCGATTGTAGAAAAGGCTCTTTCTGTTAGCTTGATGTACGTCTAGCGTACGTCTCTGTCGTTTAGAATCGTCGGACATTGTTTGTATAGAAGCGTCTTTAAGTGACGTAATGGCGAACTTTAAAATATGAGAGACTGTATTTCTCATGATTTTTGTAAACGTTATGTTGAATACTTATGCTATGCACAACAGAGCTGGAAATATATTCAATTCAAGAAAAACCAAGTAGTAATGAAAAACTTTAGATTGTAAAGCTAAGGACTACTTATAAGTAAATATGACCTTCTTTCTTTTTTGAAATTAAATTTAAAAGTTTAAGTGATCAATACCTGAAATCAGATGTATTGATCACTTTTTATTTTTGTTTTCGTGATTTATTGAGATATACACTGTCTCCGTCGATAATTTCTAAAAATATATTGTATTTTTTTCCAGAGACAATCAAAAGGGTTGTGAATTGCTGATTTTTTCTTTAATTCAGGCAAGCTCGGCGTATCGTGATGTATCCCAATATTCACATTTGATAGGAAAACTTTACTTGCAATAAAATGGTTAACAGGTGCGTGATCTTACAATACATAAAAGAAGAATATACGGAAAAAAGTTTCTAGAATTACTTCTTTATGTTAAAAAAGAGCTATGAATTACAGAAAAGCTCATGAACTATATTCTAACTTCATAGTTGTCCAAAATGGAAGGTAAGGTGTGAAAAAAGTCTCAATCAAATTTCCAGAAGAAAGTAAGCAATATGAAATTCTAGAAAAGCTACCAGCAAAGAGAGGGATGTAAAGTTCCATCAGAGTGGGAACCATTTGAACTAAAAGAAGGATTGAAGGCTTCATTACGGCGCAAAAATATT
>VCRD01010179.1:0-12982 GCA_006783055.1 Trinorchestia longiramus | reverse complement strand
GGTGTAACTGACGTGTACTGCCGTGCCTGTGCAGGTGTAACTGACGTGTACTGCCGTGCCTGTGCAGGTGTAACTGACGTGTACTGCCGTGCCTGCACAGGTGTAACTGACGTGTACTGCCGTGCCAGTGTAGGTCTAACTGACATGTGTTGCCGTGCCTGCACTGGTGTAACTGATTTATTCATTCGAGATTATGGGAAAATGCTTCAGCTGCATAAAACTAATCAATAATTTTCAACTGCACCTGTTATCACTACACCTGTTGTCCTCAACAGTTTACATTTTAGTTAACTGGACCTGATACACTTGCCCCCATGTGCGTTGGATGCTTTCTATTAAAAGCGTTAACAAATCAACGCACCTGGAAAAGTAATGCAAAACAGATCACCTGAGCAGAACATTAAATTGCTTGGATTCCAGAGATCATTTCAAACACGTGTGAAAAAGAAAGTTATGTTGAAAAGAGGGGTTTTTTCGTATCCAGTAACCTCTTTGAAATCTTGCGGACTTCAAATAAATAAAAATGTCACCTAAAAAAATTTTTCTCACTTGAAATAAAAGCAAAGTATCAAGATTGATTCATGGGTGTACGAAAAGCAGAGTTTTAATTGGAGCCGAACCCAATTTATATCCTTGACTTTTAAATCAAAGCTGCGATTCAGAGTCGTGTTGCACCGCCTGAAAGGATGCCTGCTGCTCCGACACTACGTGCGTATAATATCGCATCTCGTTCGTTTTCATTGACCAATCACAATCGAGCTCGTTGTGTACTATAACGTAGCAAACACAGACGACGTGCACAGAAAGTTAATAAAACTCGTGACGAGTGTATCTGGAAAGTTTTGATGGTGTGGTGTGTAGAGTTGCTCCATAAATATTCGGATGCTGCCGGCTACGGGCATTGGATTTTCGTTCCCACCAAAAAGATTGGGCGATTGAGTTTGTGCCCTGAAGAGCATCACTCTATAGGAGGAGGAGAGGGATGAAGGGTACAAGCTCCCCAGCATGCTAAGACTGAAGGGAAGCTCAGACCATCGATCGCACAACGCAATGCTCGTGTATCTTAAACAAGTATAGAATTGCTCTTGAAGGGGAATTTCGAACCAATTTAAGCTAGCAAGAATCAGAAACGTTTCGATGTGTAAGGATATTACTGCAGTTACTGTATGCAAAAAATAATTAAATTTTCTTTCTTTCTAGTGCACATTTAACGCCAGGAGATCCATGAGACATCTTTCTTTTTTCTCTAGTCCAGAGCTCTTCAAAGTGTGGGTCGTGACCCACGGGTGGGTCACGCTACCATTCAATAGGGGGTCACGAAATGTAGGATCATACTTTTCTGATTTATGTAATAATGTTATTTCAGAATGACATCTATGATTTTTTACGATAAATAGTTGATAAATGTTGGTAAATAAAGTGTTGTTGTCATTCTTTAACATGGAAACCATGTATAAAATAACGCATTTTAAATTTTATCCATTGCAGAGCTTATTTTGCATATCAATTACCATTTTTCATGAAATTACAAAATTGAATTTATGTTTAATACTTTTCGAGAAATCTATCAATGGATAAATGGTTAATACATAATAGTAAAACCTCTGGTGATTTGAATGATGCCAGTTGATTGTAATTGGTGAGACAAGTGCTAATGGGGAAACAAAAGAGAGCAAGCATTCTCATGGGAAAAAAGGAAGTACAATTAAACTTATTTGCAATATGGATTTACATCCATTAAAATAAAAAATGAGTAGCACCCAATGTGAGTGATCTGCAGTGAGCATTTAGGAAATGAAAGCATGAAGCCTGCAAGATTAAAGAAACATCTCGACACGAATCATCCTTCTTGTGCTAGCAAACCAGGGGAGTATTTTGAATGGTTGTTATAGTCTACAAAACGCAACAGTCTAATATTGAATTACATGTTTTAACGACTTCAAAATACTTACGAGCTTCGTTTGAGGCATCTTGTATAATTGCAAAGGCTAAAACACCATTCACAATTGGTGTAGAGCTTGCTCTGCGAATAGCAATCAGAATAACAGAAATTATAAACGGACAAAAATGTGCAAACGAATTAAGAAAAATTTAAATTGCCGACACTACAGTGAGCAGAAAATTTTTGAAAATAATCGAAGACCAATTTGATCACCTACTTGANCGGGTACTGAAGTGCCTGCACAGGTGTCACGTACTGCTGTGCCTGCACAGGTGTAACTGACGTGTACTGCCGTGCCTGCACAGGTGTAACTGACGTGTACTGCCGTGCCTGCACAGGTGTAACTGACGTGTACTGCCGTGCCTGCACAGGTGTAACTGACGTATACTGCCGTGCCTGCACAGGTGTAACTGATTTGTTCATTCGAGATTATGGGAAAATGCTTCAGCTGCATAAAACTAATCAATAATTTTCAACTGCACCTGTTATCACTACACCTGTTGTCCTCAACAGTTTACATTTTAGTTAACTGGACCTGATACACTTGCCCCCATGTGCGTTGGATGCTTTCAATCAAAAGCGTTAACAAATCAACGCACCTGGAAAAGTAATGCAAAACAGATCACCTGAGCAGAACACTAAATTGCTTGGATTCCAGAGATCATTTCAAACACGTGTGAAAAAGAAAGTTATGTTGAAAAGAGTGTTTTTTTTCGTATCCAGTAACATCTTTGAAATCTTGCGGATTTCAAATAAATAAAAATATCACCTAAAAAATTTCCTCTCACTTGAAATGAAAGCAAAGTATCAAGATTGATTCATGGGTGTACGAAAAGCTAAGTTTTAATTGGAGCAGAACCCAATTTATATCCTTGACTTTTAAATCAAAGCTGCAATTCAGAGTCGTGTTGCACCGCCTGAAAGGATGCCTGCTGCTCCGACACTACGTACGTACAATATCGCATCTCGTTCATTTTCATTGACCAATCACAATCGAGCTCGTTGTGTACTATAACGTAGCAAACACAGACGACGTGCACAGAAAGTTAATAAAACTCGTGACGAGTGTATCTGGAAAGTTTTGATGGTGTAGTGTGTAGAGTTGCTCCATAAATATTCGGATGCTGCCGGCTACGGGCATTGGATTTTCGTTCCCACCAAAAAGATTGGGCGATTGAGTTTGTGCCCTGAAGAGCATCACTCTATAGGAGGAAGAGAGGGATGAAGGGTACAAGCTCCCCAGCATGCTAAGACTGAAGGGAAGCTCAGACCATCGATCGCACAACGCAATGCTCGTGTATCTTAAACAAGTATAGAATTGCTCTTGAAGGGGAATTTAGAACCAATTTAAGCTAGCAAGAATCAGAAACTTTTCGATGTGTAAGGATATTACTGCAGTTACTGTATGCAAAAAATAATTAAATTTTCTTTCTTTCTTTCTTGTGCACATTTAACGCCAGGAGATCCATGAGACATCTTTCTTTTTTCTCTAGTCTAGAGCTCTTCAAAGTGTGGGTCGTGACCCACGGGTGGGTCACGCTACCATTCAATAGGGGGTCACGAAATGTAGGATCATACTTTTCTGATTTATGTATTAATGTTATTTCAGAATGACATGTATAATTTTTTACGATAAATAGTTGATAAATGTTGGTAAATAAAGTGTTGTTGTCATTCTTTAACATGAAAACCATGTATAAAATAACGCATTTTAAATTTTATCCATTGCAGAGCTTATTTTGCATTTCAATTACCATTTTTCATGAATTTACAAAATTGAATTTATGTTTAATACTTTTCGAGAAATCTATCAATGGATAAATGGTTAATACATAATAGTAAAACCTCTGGTGATTTGAATGATGCCAGTTGATTGTAATTGGTGAGACAAGTGCTAATGGGGAAACAAAAGAAAGCAAGCATTCTCATGGGAAAAAAGGAAGTACGATTAAACTTATTTGCAATATGGATTTACATCCATTAAAATAAATAATGAGTAGCACCCAATGTGAGTGATCTGCAGTGAGCATTTAGGAAATGAAAGCATGAAGCTTGCAAAATTAAAGAAACATCTCGACACGAATCATCCTTCTTGTGCTAACAAACCAGGGGAGTATTTTGAATGGTTGTTACAGTCTACAAAACGCAACAGTCTAATATTGAATCCCATGTTTTAACGACTTCAAAATACTTACGAGCTTCGTTTGAGGCATCTTGTATAATTGCAAAGGCTAAAAAACCATTCACAATTGGTGTAGAGCTTGCTCTGCGAATAGCAATCAGAATAACAGAAATTATAAACGGACAAAAATGTGCAAATTAAGAAAAATTTAAATTGCCGACACTACAGTGAGCAGAAAATTTTTGAAAATAATCGAAGACCAATTTGATCACCTACTTGAAAGGATTAGAAATGGTTCAAAATTTGCAATTCAATTGGACGAAAGAACGGATATGACAAACACGACACAGTTAATAGCGTACGTAAGGTATTGCTACGACAGCAATGTTCATGGAGACTTGCTCTTTTGCAGGCCGGTAGAAGGACATACGACAGGTGAAGCAATATTTCAAAAAGTAGATGACTTTTTTAAAGAAGTGGGATTGAATTGGGCTAACTGTGTACGGGTGTGCACCGATGGTGCAGCAGCGATGACAGGGAAGAATGTTGGTTTCCACAATAAAGTCAAGTATGTATGTTATGAAGGTATAACCTTCACTCATTGCATGATTCATCGGGAGGTGCTAGCAACGAAAAAAATTAGCGAAAAATTGTGTGAAATGCTACAAGATTCAGTTCAAATAATTACATCAAAACCCGTGCTCTTAATACTCGGCTCTTTACAAATTTGTGCAAAGAAATGGGTTCAGATTTTGAATCCCTGCTGCCTCACATTGACATTCGATGGCTTTCAAGAGGTCGGGCTTTAAGAAGGCTGATCGCTTAAAAAAATGAAATTTTATCAGGTAACGACTCAGATTTCGTAAAACATTTCTAAAACGAAAATTGACTTTCCAAAATTTGTTAGTTATCAGATACTCTTGATAAGCTTAATGACCTCAATATATCGTTGCAAGGCGAAAATACAAATGTTTCTGCTGTTTCTGAAATTCGTGCAGCTGTACGAGTTCCTGCTTTTTGATAATTTTGTGCCACTGCAGCAGGTTGTGCAGCTGTAGCAGTTCTTGCAGTTTCAGAAGCTCGTACAGTTTCAGAAGTTCGTGCAGCTGCAGCAGTTCTTGCAGTTTCAGAAGCTCGTACAGTTTCAGAAGTTCGTGCAGCTGCAGCAGTTCGTGCAGCAAAAGGGCAGTGCCCGCTGTCGAGTCATAACAGTAGTCGTTGCAGTTTGGCTGCCGCATTACCGGCCAGTTTGGAAACATGGGCGCACCTCGCAGGCTCTTTGCATGGTGCTGTGCACATTTGCTCCAGGCACGCCGGGGCAAAAGCCCCAATATTATCCATTCGCCCTCGCAGAAGGAAGTTCTGACACCTGCGGTAATATTCATTTGCCAGGGAAAAGGAGCTCGCGACGCCGGAAAGAAAATAATCATTTACCCGCTAACACCAGACCCAGGCACCAGCACAAATGTACGTCGATTTAGAAAATGAAAAGGTTTTCACGAAAGTGTTACATTTTCATTCATAAGTTTTGACCGCCTTCAAAATCACTTGGTGTTCAGTGAAATGCTTAGAATATTTAACACCTTTTGGAGCTAATTATGATCAGAAATGTTCTCCCCTTCATCCAGTTACGAAATACAGTTCTTATTGAATAGTTTTTACATGACAAGACAGACATTCTCTTTATTTAAGAGAGCAATGTATTGACTCGAGGTGTAGGATATGATATAGACGACGTTGCCTCCGATTGCCTGACCGGTGTAAATCTTCACTTTGTACGCATAGTCACTAGAAGGATCTGAAAAAATTACAGAACCTAACCTAAGTGGTCCACATACGTACCACTTCGGAGTCAACGTGTTAACTAGTCAGGCTGCACTAACTCAGCTGGTGTCAGGCTCGATGCTATGTGGTGGTGGATCAGGAGTCAGTCTGGGGCTGTAAAACTAACTGGTTTCTCCTCCTGAATGAGTCTTTTCATAATCAGGCATCCTCCCAATCTACCAATCTAGAGTTTGAAAAGTATTGCTAGGTTCGTAGATTACAATAGTTCTTTTTACCTATGATACAAGTAAAGAAAGATTTCAGAGTCGAATCTGAATCGTAAAGATTATTTATGGCTCTTCATAAACACTTTCCAAGTTCAAGACGAACATATTGTCGCCGAAAGTTACTCTTGTTCACAGTTGCCAAGCTCATATAGTTTTCTTCCTCAGTTTACAAACTTCTTGTTCACCCAAAGCATTTTCCTAAATTTGTTTGAAAGCTAAATTGATGCAAGATTCCCCGAGTTCCGCCTTGTTTCAAGAGAGGTTAATTGAGTCTGAACATTCTTCCGCAGTCTGCCAGCAACTTTTGTGACGTCTTCCTATGCACTTGTTAATTAACCGCGAGTGAATCGAATACAAGACTCCCTCCCTCGTGCCGCTTAACGAAGAGTTAAGCCTTACCAAGTTTTCTATTCTTGCGTGGCGAGAGCTTCCATATTTCCCACTCTAGTCCCGGCAAGTTGGCCAGCGTAAAGTGATGGACGCAGTCTCATGGCACTGCCAACAACTTTTCGCATCCCAGACTCAGATAACGACCCTGCTTCTGATCTTAGGGCAGATGGTTTGCCTCATCTCGTGCACCAACTGCTCCCTACACTTGGCTAACTTCGAGACTAAGATTTTGGAAAATATTCCTCGTACAATCGGTAAATTGTCTACACAGAACACGGAAATTTTTATGCTTTTGTTTTTTATTTAGATTTCTAATACTTTTACAATTTAATGACATCAATGAGCTTTTTGCAGATGTAAAGGACAGCCTGCGTATGCAGTTACCGAACTTTGATTAGCTAATTTGTATCGTAAAACCACTGTTTGAACTATTGGAAAAATTCTCGACGTGGAGGACAATTTAAAGAACCTGCATTTTTCAAAGCGTTTGCTTAGACCCACATATTTTGGGTTACATGGTAATCCCACCATTGCTCTTCTGATAATTCAAATCAAAACCGCGTTTGCATACTTGCCTGAAGAAGAATCATGTTATTTGACGGCCGCTGGTACTAAGATACTCTATTTTAGATCCTCTAGAAATAATCTAATATTGTGCCTACTACTTTCAGTGTCATTTTGTTCAGATGATGTTCGACTGGCTCAGTTTCCATATAAATTCATTTTGCCTGGAGTTTCGATAGCTAAGCAACTTACCTGGCGATAGTTGAAATAAAAAACTTTTAAAGGCTTGAGTCATAAAATTGGCTCACCATGGGTTCAAATCTGCCGAAAAAGTGAATTAAAATTTAATAACAGCACCTTAATCGTGTTCGTGTTCGGACTTTGTTGATGATTAACATAAATTGAAAACGTTCATATTAAAATTCTTCCCCGAATTCTCAGCAAACATTTAAAGAACTATGCAGCACAAATAGCGTGACCATGTATACGCAGCGGGTCACCGACGTGGTAAAATGTTTCATTTCACAATGTCGGTCATTCGATAAGGCGACCAAGTTTCTGTACCCAACATTGGCATCGTGTTCTGCTTCCTATACCGGGAACCTCAGGCCAATTTTCTGGGTCCTGTATTGGCACGTCAGCTGCTCGATGAAATTTTGTGCGGCTCGAGATTGCTTCGACTTTTTCCTGTGTTCAGGCGGTCGGTGTTCCGAGAGCTCGCTAGTTTACTCAGACCCTTAATGCTCACAGAAATGCGTGTTCAAGTTGAAGTTCTTTGTGATCAAGAAAGAAGTGAATTCTATTTTGTATTTCCTGGCTGTGCAAGCTTCCAGTATATCATAGTGTTCAACGTGAATGAAAATTCAAAGGATATTTTAAGTTAATTTGATTTTATAGTGTTTGAAGCACAATATTCTTGTTTTCTTTAGCGCTGGAGTTATGGTAATGATGATAATGGAGCTTATTTTGGAAGTGATGAGACTGTCTTTTTCTCGACGAATAACGACGGAACAAAAATGAATCCAATGGACTTTGAAAACATTTTTACTAGTGCATCGTAAGAAAAAGATGGCTTTGTCGGCCAAGGTTCCCGCTTTGTAGACGAAATAAATTCACAAGGAAGCATAAACAATTAGTGAACAGGAAAGAAAAACCAGTAACTTTTTCTCATGAAAGAACGCCTCCACAGCGGAACAAGGAGAGCACTGAGATGGAACCAATAGATTCCAACCCTCAGGCATCTGGACACTGAACAGACAAAGAGCCATTGTATAAATGCAAGTTAAATTTACATCAGGAGTTTTACAAATATCTGTGTATTTGTGAGAAGTAATTGAAATAAACATAGTGTCAGAACGTTGCAATGATCTGAACCACCATTTATCCATTGCGCTCATACAGCAGATGTTAACAGCACTATCTTTTTGGTTGGATCTTCATTCGTTGATGAGTGAAATCCTATTTAGTTTGATGGTTTGGCCTTTAATTGAAATTCCACCCGAGTACTAGATAGTACGACCTTTAATTAAAATACTAATTGAGTATCCCACCTGAGCACTAGATAGTACGACCTTTAATTGAAATAATAATTGAGTATCCCACCTGAGCACTGGATAGTACGACCTTTAATTGAAATACCAATTGAGTATCCCACCTGATTACTAGATAGTACGACCTTTAATTGAAATACTAATTGAGTATCCCACCTGAGCATTTCATGGTTTGTTCGTTCCTACAATTTTTCTCTCTTTCATCAATTTCAACGCACAAATTAAAATTTGCTTGTGAAATTGTGAGAATAAATTCATAAATAATCCACCACGGCATAGCATGTTCTTCTGAGCTGGTTTTGAATGTTCTTTGTACGTCACAATGAAATTTTCAGAAATTTATTTTGATAATTTAGTCAATTAAGGATTATTTTGTCATTTAGAAACAATTACATAGTTATTACGCATAGATTTTGTTTTCGATTATGTACAATGCCTATTACCTTTTGTACAAACGTAATTGTACAGTCGTATTTTGTATTACATGCATATGCCATCATTCTACAGTCGCATTTTGTATTACATGCATATGCATCATTATACAGTCGCATTTTGCACATCATGTATATGCCATCATTGTGCAGTCGCATTTTGCACATCATGTATATGCCATCATTGTACAGTCGCATTTTGCACATCATGTATATGCCATCATTGTACAGTCGCATTTTGCACATCATGTATATGCCATCATTATACAGTCGCATTTTGTATATCCTGTATATGTCACCATTGTACAGTCGCATTTTGCACATCATGTATATGCCATCATTGTACAGTCGCATACCTGATACCCGTTCTTCACAGTACTCGTATATTTCCATTTTGGATGCCAGCAGCTTCTCTGTTGTTTTTTCTTTGTTTTACAGAGAAAACACAAGTTGTAAACTTATCATAACGTCTGTTTGGCTATAAAAAATATTGTAGCATTAGAAAGGAAACAAATGAATCATTAGCTCAAACGCACGGAAAATCATTGTCAATTACACTTAAATTTTCAAGTTAAAATACGCGGATAAAGTTAATTCAGCATCAGCGTACCACATCGGTCGAAAACTTCAGGGCGAATCTTCCAATATCATTTCAATTTCCAACATTCCTTGTTAAGTATCGAAGATAAGGAAATCCAAAATGAGCAGTTAACGTCGCTGCTAAACATTCACGTGACCCGTTTCTGGGACACAAAGAGAAACTATTTCTAAGTTCTAATGTTCGTCCTGTATTGTGGATACGGGAACTGGAAGCAGAAGAGGAGCAGGTTAAGGCCCGTGTACGTACACAGGTCCTCTCCATTAGAGGAAGATGAGAGGGGGCGCCATGTTGGTCTCTGTTTGAGCAGGCACAGCACGCACGGAACAGGCGGTCCCTCACGCTGGGCGGTTATACGTCTTCTTGGCGTCCTAATGAAACGCTCCTGTTGCCCTGAACAGAGACACCAGCATTATTTATAGCAACAGCAGCGTGAAGTGGTGCTACAGGAAATATGGGTGTTAAGTGTTGTGTTAATTAGAGTTGTGAGCCTTTGGAAGCGATGGATTTTAATCTTAAAATGGCTTTAAGAACGCAACACGAACAACTAAAGCGGAGTATAGTGTTTCGAAAACCAGTTTGCTGGATTTTAATTGATAAAGTATTTTTTTTAAAAGAAATATTTTAAAATGTATCTGCACCTTATAGAAAGAAAAATTGCAGAATGTTTCATTTTTTGAGTTACTTCTGTTAGAAAATTTAATGTTTGTTGTCACGCGATTGCTTCCGGTGTAAAATGTGTCATACAACTGAATTAAGAAAGCCTTATCTTACATATGCAATGACAAAGACGCAACAAATATTGCACTCAGCGATTTTGAGAACAAAAATAGCAGCTTAAATAGTCAATATAATTAAATGATAAAAGAAAAGGTACTCATGAAGACATATACTATACTATAAATCCTACAACATAAAGTAGGGTGTAAATGACACGAATTTAAACGCAGTACATTGAATATCGCTGAATACATTTTAATTCACGCACTCATGTATGAAGCATGGCTGTCGAGACTACTGTAGGAGAGCGTGGACATGTACGTTTGAATGTACTTTTCGTACCCAGCGTTGGACATAATTTCGTACCTAGAAATGTTCAGTACATAATTCTTACACCATCCTAAAATCAAGCGTCTTACTAACGCCGTACTAACGTCTTACTAACCTTTTACTAACGTCTTATTAACGTCTTACTAACGTCATCTGAACGTCTTACTAACGTCTCACTAATGTCTTACTAACGTCTTATTAACGTCTTACTAACCTTTTACTAACGTCTTATTAACGTCTTACTAACGTCTTATTAACGTCTTACTAACGTCTTACCAACGTCTTACTAACGTCTTACAAACTTCTTACTAACGTCTTACTAACGTCTTACTAACGTCTTACTAACGTCTTACCAACGTCTTACTAACGTCTTACAAACTTCTTACTAACGTCTTACTAACGTCTTACTAACGTCTTACCAACGTCTTACTAACGTCTTACAAACTTCTTACTAACGTCTTACTAACGTCTTACAAACTTCTTACTAACGTCTTACTAACGTCTTACAAACTTCTTACTAACGTCTTACTAACGTCTTACTAACGTCTTACAAACTTCTTACTAACGTCTTACTAACGTCTTACTAACGTCTTACCAACGTCTTACTAACGTCTTACAAACTTCTTACTAACGTCTTACTAACGTCTTACCAACGTCTTACTAACGTCTTACAAACTTCTTACTAACGTCTTACTAACGTCTTACCAACGTCTTACTAACGTCTTACAAACTTCTTACTAACGTCTTACTAACGTCTTACAAACTTCTTACTAACGTCTTACTAACGTCTTATTAACGTTACCGAGGGCGGAAATATTTTCTTATATCCTAAGCAAACTGTAGAGCATCTCACTTACTGTCAGCCACATTAGAGGTACGATTACATCACAGTTTACATCACAGTTCACATCACAGTTCGCATCACAGTTCACATCACAGTTCGCATCACAGTTCACATCACAGTTCGCATCGCAGTTTACATCACAGTTCACATCGCAGTTGACATTACAGCTTCTATCACAGTTTGCATTACTGTTTGTACCACAGTTTATACCCCAGTTTGCACCAGAGTTGACATTACAGTTTGCATCACAGTTGACACTACAGTTTGTACCACAGTTGACATTACAGTTTGCATCACAGTTGACACCACAGTTTGCATCACAGATAACATTACAGTCTGCATTGCAGTTTGAACAGGGAAAGACGCACTTGACAACAGTTTGGGTGTTCGTTGTTCCTGAATCTGCATAGAATATTCACCGCTGTTCACTTTTTTTGTTCGAGGCTACAACGCTGGACTGCAGCAGGAGTCGTGGCAGCTAGACCTGATCCAAACTTGTTTCTAGCTGCTTCCGTCTCTTCCTCCACTCCTGCGTGATTCATTGTTTGCTCAGAGTTTTAATCACATGAGAATAGAGAATAGAATAGAATGAGGATTAGGAACAAGCTGTTTTGCCCATTCTTGGGTCGATACCCATGTCCCATGCCGTAATTTTAGCCGCCAATGGTGAAGCACAAACAGACCACGGCGGTTAGGGTTCTCGAATCCGGGTCTTCCCGCATCGTAAGCAGGTTCGCTTACTAACCGTCTAAACTGATGGCATGACACTTTAAATCAGAACCAAAGGGTTCTGATGTAGTTTTTCAGTCATTTTAGGTACTTTCTCGACAAAGTCTACCTCTTTTATTTCAATTCTATGTGTGTACACTGTTCACTAACATACTAATACGATATGTATCTTGCATTTGAGATGGCAATCCGTCAATTCACGTACCTCTACGTACGTTCCTCACGTAACTCTCAATGTGCAAGCATGACTCACATGCGTAAGTAATACTAGTAAAACTTTAATTTGATTTCTCTGTGCTCGTATGAGTATATTTTTTGCACTAAACACATGCCCGTATTTCTGTTACTATACTCAAACAATCATCCTACGTAATCTAATTTGGTATGCTGCATAAAAATGTTAAATATGTATACGCACATCCTATTTTGAAATTTAACTTTCAAATCTAGTTTTGCAATACGCCTACAACAAAGACTGATCCTACATACTCGTATTTCTTTCATTCCGAATGTGATGTACGGGCTCTTCATGTCGTATGTTGCATACATCTGTGCCGCCTCATGCTTCTCACTGTGAACTTTTCTCATACATCAGTCGTACTCCTGCGTACTCCTCCAGCTCAGTATTCCCTGGTGGAGGGAAACTGGAGCACGGGTGGAGGAGATCTGGAGCAGGGATGGAGGACGGAAGGACGAGTGGAGGAGATCTGGAGCAGGGATGGAAGACGGGAGGACGGGTGGAGGAGATCTGGAGTAGGGATGGAGGACGGG
>VCRD01010173.1:10401-21331 GCA_006783055.1 Trinorchestia longiramus | reverse complement strand
AGGCAAAAGACCACCCACGGTTTATTTTATGTTGATTTGCATGGAGGGCAGCTGTTATTTGAACGAGAATAAGGGATCTGGAGCTCTGGGATTTTTGAAAAACAAAGAGCGTTGATGAAACTGAAAAGGTAGTCGATCTCGTAAGGTTCGGGTTGAAAAACAGAGAAGGTTGATGAAATTGGAAAGGGCGTTGATCTGGCTGAAGTTCGGGTTGAAAAACAGAGAAGGTTGATGAAATTGGAAAGGGCGTTGATCTGGCTGAAGTTCGGGTTGAAAAACGGAGAAGGTTGATGAAATTGGAAAGGGCGTTGATCTGGCTGAGGTTCGGGTTGAAAAGCAGAGAAGGTTGATGAAATAGAAAAGGGAGTTGATCTGGCTGAGATTCGAGTTGAAAAACGAAAAGCATTGATGAAACCGAAAACGGGGTTGATCTTACAACAATAATTGGAGTTTGTTAAATAGATGAAGGAGTTGCCCAGAAATCTTACGAGTTGAATAATCACCCGTGGAAGTAACCTAAATTTACAAGGGATAGTTGATTAACCAATAATTATTAAACTGCGTGGAGTTAATTGAATGGCAATTGGAGGTTAACAATTAACAAAACGGATTTTTTCAGTGAAAAATAAAGGAGTTTAAAGGAAATTCTCAAGTAGACATGAAAATTTAGGATGAATAAGCTTACCTCATGTAAGTCAATTGGTTAACTGCATGATTCATCTTCATACACTCCCGCTATTTTGGGATTCAGGTACCCCCATTTGGGTGGTTTGGATATATCACCCATTTGGAGGCTTAAACATATCCCTATTTTAGGGTTTAAACATAGCCCTATTTGGAGGCATACATATTCTTATTTCAGGGTTTAGACTTATTCCTATTTGGAGGTTTAGACATATCCCAATTTATTTTTTTTAGATGTCCCCTACATTGGGGATTACCATGACGTAAACTCAATAGTGATTGTGAAGTAATTATAATTTTTATTGTTATGATTGTTATTCTAATAAATGAATGAATTGAAATAGTGAATACTATTTACTGCACGCATATTTCATTCACCGATTGTGTTCAGCGTATTTTAAGTACATATTTTTACTTCAGAAATACTCCGAGCAAATGCCACTTAATATACGTGCCGTATTGCGAACATACATCCTTTATTGTGAGGACACATCACTTGCAGGTTATTAACGTTTATTGTGAGTACACATCACTTGCAGGTTATTAACGTTTATTTTATTGAGTTATAATGAACGATGCGAAATTTATAATTTGGAAGTAATGCCTGAGAGTCATAGCCATGTGTCAGAACTGTAGCCATGTGTCAGAACTGTAGCCATGTGTCAGAACTGTAACCATGTGTCAGAACTGTAACCATGTGTCAGAACTGTAGCCATGTGTCAGAACTGTAGCCATGNTATATCATGAGCTGTATAGCCTCTCTAACCTATATCATGAGCTGTATAGCCTCTATAACCCATATCATGAGCTGTATAGCCTCTAGTACTTGAATGTCTGCATGCTCTTGAAGTCGAGTTCTGCCACAAGATTTATAGAGTTCGATGAGTTGCGTCTGTAGCGAGGTAAGGCATCAATACAGATTCTTCTGCTTCCTTCTACGAGATAACTCTCAACTTGTGAAGAAAGTATGCGTTTGGTTGTTTCTAATTCATTGGGAAAACCGCTGTTAAACTTTGTATTTAATTTCAGTCAGTTCTTGTGCCACTGAAAACTTTCCTTAACTTATAGTAAGAAATAAGGTTTTTTTTGTGCATGTAGTGCATTGAATTCGGGATATCTAAGTACTTCAAGTGCAAGAATTGCATATATTGCTTAGGTCAAACATTTTCAGTAACCTTTCTAACATCGTGGTGTAAGAAACGCATTCAAATCATGAGCTTTTTCCATACTTTGCTCGCCATTACTTTTCGCAATTTTCAGTCACAGTGCCAGCGTTTGGAGGCAGCCATTGTCAGAAAAATAACTAAATTTAGCAGACGTCTTACCTCGATTGAGGCACTAGAAATTGTACTCAGAAGAAGAATAGCCGCCGCTCTAAAGATATCAGTACCGGCTGGCGATAGGAAGCATCTGTTTAAGTGGTATTGCTTTTCACAGTGCAGAAGCAGCGAGAACATCTCCAGACAATAGGCACTTACCTTTTTAATGTAGCTCTGGCATTCATGTATGTGAAGCACGCCGACGACCTCGCGTATCTCACACACTGTAAGAAAAACCGTCATTTGATGCTGAAAAGCGGCTTCTGTGATGGTTTTTGCTGCGTAGATATAGCATATGAAAACTCTGCTGTCGCGTCAAGCGGAATTAGTTATTGGTGTGACTACGTAGGTATAGCATATTAACCACCACACTGCATCTCAATACGTACTTTACAAATTACTTTCGGTAGGAATACTAGAAATGGTTGGAAGTCGACGACTTCGTTCAGAGATGCTGAGGAGCTTCTTATCAATTATATCTGCTTTATCACTCAGCTGTTGAAAACTTGATAGCCAAGCGCCCTCTGTCTTATTATTCAATGTTTTTTACATGCTTTCCATGCTTGTTCAGCATCTCATGCGTCATTGCAATGCTTGTTCAGCATCTCATGCGTCATTGCAATGCTTGTTCAGCATCTCATGCGTCATTGGAATATCTGTTTTTTGTTTCATCATAAACTGAATTTCTCGAATATATTTTATCAATTGAATATCCCGAATTAATCCCCTAACCTCATTTATGTTTTTCTGTACATAATTCGAGTCCATATTTCTGAAATTTTGTTTCCATGAATGTTTTCGCTGTACCTGAACAAAACAAGTTAATGACTTTTGCTTTGAGCTTAAAATTCCTTACATAAGAAAGATCATTTTGAAACACTGTGGTGTCAACTACCTCAGTTACTGAGCGGTCATTCCTTGGTGTCAAATGCTCCAATTGCTATGGTGCCAAATGCTTCCATTCTGTACTGTCATTCCTTGGTGTCAAATGCTCCAATTGCTATGGTGCCAAATGCTTCCATTCTGTACTGTCATTCCTTGGTGTCAAATGCTCCAATTGCTATGGTGCCAAATGCTTCCATTCTGTGCTGTCATTCCTTGGTGTCAAATGCTCCAATTGCTTTGGTGCCATTACTTGGTGTCAAATGCTCCAATTGCTTTGGTGCCATTACTTGGTGTCAAATGCTTTTACTTTTTTTCTCCCTTCTAGTCGACCTGGAAACACCAGAATTTTTCAATAGTGAGGTTTTGGAATCCTACAAAGTCTTCACAATTTGCATCAGAACGTGAAAACTTTTAATCGTGAAAATATTCATGTATACTTCAAAACAGATAATTTTATAAGGTAGCAGCTTGCGCCGATACAGGAGTGTTTACTTTTATATATAAAATAATTTATACTGGTTTTATTTGTATATTTTCAAATACTATACCACATTTTCCACTGTTAACCCGTTCGAACTTAAAGTACACCTTACTGAACATAATACATGTACAATAAACAATTATTTACGCTATTTACATAACAACTTTCAAAATACATGAAACTTTTGAAGTACGTGCATTCATACGTCTACAGTTTCATTTACTTGTGTTTAAGTATTTCCTTTCACGCAGGCATTCATGTACGTGTAATGTACATGTATGCTTAAATTAGAGGGTAAAATGTCATATTATGCCTTAGGATTTCAAATGTTACACACGTGTGTTTACACATGTACGTGTATGCTTAACTTAGAAAGAACGCCACAGCAAGCCTTAGAATTTCAAGTCCCACCCACGTATGCCTACGTACTTAACGTACGCCTAATGTACGTTTTTTTGTCCGTTTCAGCTGTGCGAGCACCGGTCATGCGAAGATCAAGTCTTCCTGACGGCAGTAAATTTGCTGGACAGATTCCTGGACGTAACTCCCATTCAAAGGTCACAGCTGCAGTTAACTGCCTGTGCCTGTCTCTTGCTCGCCTCCAAAATAAGACAATGCACGTATCTCAGTGTCGACACACTCGCATATTATACAGAAGACTCCGTCACCGTAGAGGAAATAAGGGTGAGAAATGTATGAAATGTACGTGACAAATGTAGGAAGTGTACGTGAGAAATGTATGACAAGACGTGACAAGATAGTGTGATCATAAATCCATTATAATTTTTTTATAATGTTATAGTGTTTAAGTAGGTATCTATGGTTGGCGTAGCATTGTGATTATATATATATATATATATATATATATATATATATATATATATATATATATATATATATACGTATGAATTTTAAAAAGTTTGTAGCATCTAAAGAACTAAAACGCAAAAGATTCCTGGATAGAAATTAGTTTTAACCATACAATAATATTTTAATTCCTGGCAATTGCATGCCACAATCTACTCAAACAATCATTCTTTTGTCATGTGTGTTTAGTCAGGAATGTAATAATAATTATAATATTAATAACAATAACTAGTTACCTTGATTAAGACAACTTTATACGGGGTTAAGTCAGGAATATAATAATGATATCATTAATAATAATACCTAGTTAACTTGACTATGTTACATCGTAATGACCCTAATTTTCAGTATATTTAATCGTGTTTTATTTGGTTGTTTTCAGCAATGGGAAGTGCTGATATTAGCGAAGTTAGCATGGAACGTGTGTCCGGTCATTCCATTTGACTTCGTGGAGCCGCTGCTGAACCTCATTCCTAAAGATGAAAACTTTGAGAGAATCAGATCACATTCCTACACCTACGTCACATTAGCTGCTACTGGTGAGTCCCTAACGTGTTGTGTTAACGTGCTGTTTCGGTATGATTTGACGAAGGCTTTTTTGTGTATTTTTATTGACTTTTCGCGTATTTTCAGCGCCTAAGCCTGTTATTATAGAGTTTTATGCATATTTTCGGTGCTTAGTTTCCCTTTGATTTAGTTTTACGTGTAGTTTCAACGCCTGATTTTATTTTAATTTAGTTTGATGCATACTTTCAATCTCTAATTTCACTTTAATTTAGATTTACACCTAGCTTCAACGCATAATTTTACTTTTATTCGGTTTCATGCATATTCTCAACAAATGTTCAGGGATTCATCTTATCAGGAATAAATGTATGAACCTTGTTTTATTGTACACATAAATCAACATAATATTATTATGGAACAATAATATTGATCAGCTCGCGTACCCTGCTAAAAATGAATTAAACTTTGCGTATCCCATTAATTTTTTGTTTAACTTCAAACCTTTATTTATCATCCACATTTAAACAATTATAATTTCAATGTTCACCTTCTCCTCTAATTAAAAAGGTCTTTAAACAACGATTTTATCATTTGTTTAATAAGTTTTGTTAATACCGATATTATTTTATCATTTTTTTCTCTTTTATTTTATTTTTTCAATTTTTTTATTTGCAGACAGTGCATTTGTCGGTACTCCGTCCAGCTGCGTAGCTGCAGCAGCTGTGTTGTCTGCCATAGAGGGCGTCTCTCCCACTGGTCCCCACTCTCTATCTCCAACCATGGAGCAAATTTCCAGTGCCCTTCACTGCCCCGTGTCTGATATAACTCCAACCAAAGAACGCCTAGACACAGTCATACAAAACTACCTACAACAACTCAACAACATGAACAATAATAGTGAAGATATTCCTGATAATCATTTTTTAGGAGGGAAAGAACAAGTTCTTGAATCTTATTGCAAAATTGACGGCAAAGTAACGCCGACAGATATATCAGATGTACAATTGTAGCAAAGTCGTATTGTGTTCCTTGTCATTGTTATTGTGAAATGTTCGTCATTGTTATTATTGTGTAATTTTTTTATTCATGAATGTGAATCTGGATACCCAATTTTTTCTTATTGATGAGCCTGAATTAAGGTTTCCAATTGGTTTGCACTCTTAGTTTTCATATGACTATACGGTTTCATGTGTGGTTTTCATAATCATTTAGCTTGACCTTACTTTTGATATTTTTTGGCTTAAAATTCTTAGTGTGATGGCAACCAATATTATAAGTTCAAATCAGTGAAGTGAAATATATGAATTTTGATAGAATTAAAAGATAATAATTTAACTCTACAATCGAAAACGACTAAAATATATCGTAATTACTGCATTAAAATCACTTTAGTACTTAAATCAATATCAGTTTAACGCTTAAAGAAATTTTTCAATGCTTGAAAGAATACTTCATACCTGAATAAATATTTAATATTTGGAATGATGTTACTTCAATACCTGATGATCAAATGTCATATAATAAATAAGTCAGTATCACATCAATAGTTCAATAAATAGCGTTTCAATACTTGAATCAATCGTTCAATACTTGCATTAATACCGCCTTATAGATGATTAAATATTGTTTAATACTTGTTCATATATGAAGTGGCAGTATTCTCAGGGATTCAATTATAACCAAAGAAAATGCCCATATAATTTCTCCGTAAATACAATCCCCATAATGTGTTAGTAATGCTTTTTTAATACATAATTACCAAATGCAGGACAAGTTCCTGTGTAACATTTCTTAAGATTTTTTCAATTCAAAGTCAATGTGCTTCATTATATACCTTTTCAGCATCATTCATGCCTTTTCTGTAGAGAAGTTTTCAATTCTTGTTTGCAAATCCTGATGCTATTCTAGGACTATAGTCAAATGCAACCAAAATACGCCTACCAGCCCCTACATTTCTGTACATTTCTGTTAAATTATTTGTACTTCTTATGTTTTCAGCACAAGTTCTTTTATGCCTCATGCACTTGAGTTTTTTCTGCATTTTTTTTTTTTGTACATTTTGCGACGCATTCTACGTTTATTTGTACGTTTGGCACCATGTACAGCATGTACGACGTTACTGTTGTAACTGTACGTAGAAGGGTTTAGTGTGCACCATATACTTATTAAAACTGAAATATTTTGCATATATTGCACGTTCTAACTTGCTTTGCCAATTAATTTCTACCTTATTTACGTGGCACAATATTTGTTCTTCAACGTTGTAGTTATTTTTTCAGTTTGTGTGGCACCATCCAGTTTGTGTGGCACCATTCTAGTTTGTGTGGCACCATTCTAGTTTGTGTGGCACCATTCTAGTTTGTGTGGCACCATTCCAGTTTGTGGGGTACTATTCACGTCATCATTCCAAGCCTTCAATGGTTTACTGATCCAGTTGACCAGTTATGTTTAAATGGGAAATGCTACAAACTGTCATGCGTACTTATTTCCACACGTTTATGCGTGTTGTCTACCTAGCCCTGTACGTGCGTATGTGTATTAGAACAGCGTGTTCTCGCACGCGTATGTTGAAGTTACCTGCAAGAGTGTGTGTGGGTACATAAGTCATACATTTGTTTAACATATATGTATTGTCCTTTCTTTATATTAAACGGCGCCATGATAAAAAAATCTATCGCCACAATTTGTTCTACATGAACGTGTGTGACTTTTGATGTGTTGTCTAATACAGGGCGTAGCAACATAACTTCCTTTATTCAAAGCGCTTTGCTTTGAAAAGAAGGAAGTGATGTTGCCGCACTCTGTAATGCACCTGAGTAGCTTTGTATTCACAATCGTGTAGCAGTTCTAACTAACCAAGAGAAGTAAAAGAAAACCTATGGAATATCTTAGTGAAATTTGTATTAAATTTTGAAATTTGGTCAATTACAGACATTTGTATCAGAATTCCAAAATTTTGTAAATTTTAGCGAAACTTCTACTAGATTTCAATTTTTTCGCATTGGGCTATCTGTGATTTAATTCAATTGTTTTTTAGGCTTCCTTGTGAGAAGTTTCACATTTATAAGCTTTTCTTGAATGGCTAAATGTACGTCTGTAAATGTACATTTGCAACGTAAATGTAAATGTACATGTGTGGTGGTGCTGCGTGGAGGTGATGTTAATATCATTGTGTTGTGTGCTATAAAATATTTATATTTTGTGTTTCTAGTTCTTCATGGTCAACGCCACCGTTATTGTCTATCTGAGGCTCTCTTTTGTAAAAATTATGCAGTGTAATATCACCTAATATTATCTAATATTTGATAATATTACGTAATATTATCTTATATTATTTAATATTGTCTAAAATAACCTAATATTATGTAGTAGTAAACGTCCAATATTCGGTTATTTATCACCAAAAAAGGGCTAGAAATGGAGTAACCTTGAAGGCAATTCTTTGATTTTTCATAGGCAATGAAAAAATTCAGGTCATTACCATTGAATTAAAGAGGTCACGAAACGTACGTTGATGTATTTTTGTATTTTCAAGCTCCTATTTTCAACAAAATTTTATGTATTAACCTATTGATGAACCTGGAAAATGANATGTGTACTCTGTAGTGTGTACAGTGTGTGTGAATGTGTACTGTGTACTGTGTGTGTAAATGTGTACTGGGTAGTGTGTACTGTGTGTGTGTAAATGTGCACTGGGTAGTGTGTACTGTGTACTGTGTAGTGTGTACTATGTGTGTAAATGTGTACTGTGTATTGTGTACTGTGTGCTACAGACTGTGTACTGTGTGTATAAATGTGTTGTGTACTGTACTGAATATTTTTGGGCAATCGTTGAATATTTTTAAATATTTGTATTAAATGATAATTAGTTGCGCTGTAAAAATTATTTAAATTATAAATTGACTGAGCTGAGGCAGCTGGATGCTTTAATTAAGTCTTCGATTAGTTCGATATTTTGGTGCCGGATGAGTGATTAGTAAACGGATTATTGATTAATGAAATATCGATGACTTGACGGAGTTCAAAAATGGCTTATCTAATTAAGAGCTAATTATGTCGAATTAAGGTGCACCTTAATCATATCTAATTATAGGATAATTATGTGCAAGTAAGGTGCACCTCAATTATATCTAATTAGATATTATTTTTGAAAATTCAATTCACGATAGAAAACTCTTAATTTTTTAACTATAAATAGAAAAGTATTAAATTATGTTTGAATTATATTAAAATAATTTACTTGTTTCAACTATTATAGTGTCACCCGTTTATTTATGTTTCATAATTACTCACTAGTTGAATTAACATAGTTTTTATCTACGTGTAACTGTATAAATTATTCATTTGTGAATCATCAATTATTAAACTGAGTAAATAATTTTTCAACTAACTTTCCATTTATAAATATATCCTCATAAAATCAATATGTTGATTTGGTGAATAATTTCGAAAGCCGCTAATTCCACTCCACCACATCCCTTCCACCACATCCCTTCCACCACATCCCTTCCACCACATCCATCATACTCATTCCACCATATCCACCACATCCCTTCCACCACATCCACCAAATCTACCATATCTACCACACCCACTCCACTATATTCATCATATCGACGATATCCACTAAATCCACCATACCCACTCCACCATATCCACCACATCTACCACACATACGCCACGATGACCACCACATCCACTCCACCATATCCACCATATACACCACACATACTCCACCACACCCACTCCACCATATCCACCATATCCACCATATCCACCACACATACTCCACCACACCCACTCCACCACCCAGTTCCCAGATCTAGTCTTCTAATCTACCTATAATCCGCATGCCTACGTAGATCTCCCAGGCATCTACCTGCTTCCGGAGTAGATTTCACCGCGTCAGTAGACCCTGTCACTCCGGATCTGTCTACCCATCTATCTACCTCTCTGTTTGCGTGTCGCTTCTAGCCTGTCTACCTGCCTGTCTGCTCACTTATCTAACTGTCAGTCTCAGCCTATCTACTAGTCTTTCTTCCTACCTAACTACCTGTCAACTTACCTGTTTATCTACCTCTACGCCTGTCTACCAGCCTGTCTGATTGTTTCCCTGGCTACCACGATTTCTAACTGTCTACCAGCCTTTCTACCAGTCTATCAGCCTGTCTACCTGTATACCAGCCTATCTACCTGTATACCAGCCTATCTACCTGTGTACCAACGTTTCTCGCTGTATAACATCCTGTCTTCCTGTCTACCAGTCGGTTTACCTGTCTACCAGCGTTTCTACCTGTCTACTAGTCTGTCTACCTGTTTACCAGCCTGTCTACCTGTTTACCAGCCTGTCTAGCTGTTTACCAGCCTGTCTACCTGTCTACCAGCCTGTCTACCTGTCTACCAGTCTGTCTACCGGGCTACCCCCCGTCTACTGAGTTAGCGATACAGTGTAATAGCAATAAAACAGAGCGTGGCACTCTAGTATGAATTGGAAGGTCTCTGTTACGTACATGCACGTTTTAGGAAACGTTTGTCTTAAAATATGTGTATCTTAAGGTATGTGTGTTTTAAGGTATGTGTATTTTAAGATACACTGTATATGCTTTTTAAAATACGTCCGTCTTAAGATATGTGCATTTTAAAATCCAAACACGAGTTTCAAGATGTATGTTCAAAAGTAGATATGGACACACCTGTACACTGACACGCATGTAATTAGCATGCAGGTGTTTATGAGACAATGCCACTCCTTCAGCAGGTAGAGTGCTTCTCATGGTATAAAGACTCATGCTTTTTCTTCTTTGTTTTCCTTTGCTTTTTGTACTTTGGGGTACACGAGAAGTGTTCTGGGTCTTATTAATCTTTCCTCTTCTAAATTCATTCATTAATATTTTCTCATTGTTGCTAGCTCAGTAATATTCGCTCATTAACATTCGATCATTAATATCCGCTAATTGCTGTATATTTATTCATGTTCACATCTCATTTCCGTGTCCCCACTCCAGCGTTCCTATTTCAATGTTCCAATTCCAGTGTACTGATTTAAGTGCTCACATTCCAGTGTCCAATTCCAGTGTTCTAATTTCAGTTCTCCAATTCCAGTGTTCCAATTCTAGTGTCCCCATTTCAGTGTTCCAATTCTAGTGTTCCAGTTCTAGACTTCCAATTTCAGTGATCCAATTTTAGT
>VCRD01010171.1:0-13001 GCA_006783055.1 Trinorchestia longiramus | reverse complement strand
TCGAAGGCATGTAAGATAAGAATCACCAGCTTGGTCGACTGGTATCACCAGCTTGGTCGACTGGTATCACCAGCTTGGTCGACTGGTATCACCAGCTTGGTCGACTGGTGAGCGAATCTGCTTTCGAGCGGAAAGACCCGGGTTCGAATCCCGTTGCCGACATGGTTGACGCGGCTAGAATTACGGCATGGGACTTGGGTAAAACAATCGAATAATTATCGAAGTAATTATCCGACCCAAAAATGGGCCAGAAGGTTCGTTCCTATAGCCTCATTCTATTCTATTCTATTCTAAGACGCAACGACGAAGGCGGCATGTAAGACGCAACGACGAAGACGGCATGTAAGACGCGACGACGAAGAAGGCATATAAGACGCGACGACGAAGACGGCATATAAGACAAAGTACTGAGCTTAAGCTGGGTTAGTGAGCGTTAGTAGAAGATTAGCCTAGGCCTACAGGAGGTCTCAGACTTCACCTATGATGTATAAGACTCAATGCGATTTTTTAAGCGAAAATTTTGGAAAAAAGTGCGTCCTACATGCCGTCAAATACGGTATTTGATGAGCGTTCTGGGAAACTTAATTAAATTTTTACTCGCGCTTCTTCTTGTCTATAATTTTTTTTGTAATGCTAACACTCATTTTGTGCAATTATATTATCTTTTAGAAAACTCCCATTCCTTTCTATTTATTTTCACTGTCATTAGTACTAAGACTTTTGTTGGTCAGTTCAATAATTTACGTATGAGTGCTTATTATTTATTGTAAATTTAATATGATTAAGAACATTAAAAACAATTCAGAAAACTACAATAGAGCATATATTAAAAAAATCGGGGCTGCGGCCAGGTATTGGTAATATTTCTTGCAATCTGCAAGTTCTCTCAGCCCATGACCGAGAAAAAGTATTTGAAAAGAATGCAGAAACTCTCGTTCGAAGTCCATCAACGGCTTCTTCAGACTCCATATTTGGGACAAATTATTCTTTGACAACTCATTTCGCTAAAGATTTACGTCTTCGGATTTATTGATCCAAAGCCTTCTTTGAACAGGGGCTGTTGTCCTAAACATATGACACAGAGACGTCATTAGTTGATGGAAAGATGACATTTATTTGTTATTTGCGCTTTGGGAGCAAGGGTTATTGGAGGAAGATTTTATGCTAAAAATTACTTTGATGTCTAAGTTTTCTTTAATTTCATGAATACAATTAAGTAATCAATGTATCAGAAGCCTCCACTGTAGGGAATGTACAGTTATTTAGTTATTAGGGAGTGTTTTAGTTATTTAAACGATGATTCTTACCGAGAACAGGCTAGACATGACGAGATAATTCACAGAAATTTATGCGACTCACCTGGAGTTTTCTCATTGCTGTGAGTAGAAAATAATTCGATTTTTTCTAAATTTGAATAGTGAAGTATCTAGAATTAGTAATTTTCATTATCCAAACGACATTCAAGTCACATTCATAAATTTAATGGAATGCCGATTTAGTTTTCCATATGCAAGACATCCTGTTTTATTATTGTACCTAAACGAAGTTTTTCCGTATTATTTTATAATTATAAAATCTTTCATTTCACGATTACTAATTTAACACTGCTGTAAAATTATTATTGACGATTTCAGTCTGTGTCTTATTAACATTTTCTCTTTGGCAAGAGAACCTGCGTTTATCTATTATTGAAATTTGTCTAAAACTTCGTATCGGAGGTGTTTGAAACTTAACACGTTGACAGCCACGTCAACAATATAATTGTTGAGAGGGCAGTTTTCAATGAGGCCGCGTCAACAATGTCTGTTGACCGCTAATTGTATACTGTCAGGGCCGGTAACAATCCTTGTACACACCCTGTGTATACAAGGCGCTGAATACCAATGGCGTCTGGTGAAAGTCCTTTCTTCTGAGCGGGGCATCTGGTATAGATGTGAAAAAATGGACCTTTCCTAAAGAAAGGCTAGGTTGCGTAACCTAACTTTTTATGGTGGCCCCATTGACATATTTCTAGAAAACCTGCTTGACAGTCAACGTGTTAAAGTGTCTGCCTATAAGCCAACAGTCATAAATATTCAAGTAGCATTATTTTTTTAAGTTTCGTTTTTGTCGAGGGTCTGCGCAAACATTTGCAACTCGAAACTAAAAGTCTCTGACGACGTAAGCAGAGACCCAATCAAAAAGCATTTTCTTATCGTACATGAAGTTGGCGACGTAGTTGAAGGCAAAGAATGGAAAATTGGAAAAATACGCTGAATCAGATCCCGTGAAACACACACAATCAGTGAACACTGAAAAATATTGCAAAATTATTGGCTTCTTTGATTTCTGAACTGACATTGTTCAGTGAGAATGCACGGCTGTGATTGGTTCCCTGTGGGTTTCGATGGAGCACATAGTAGACGCCATCGCAGTGGGATTGCTTTCTATGATTTCTAAGCCGTTGGTGTTCAGCAAAAACTCGAAGTTTACTCATTTCTTCAGTTGATGGTAATGGGCAAACTGAAAAAAAAGGAGCGATGGAGTTGTTTGGCTTTATAAAAAATAATTACACTGGTAGGTGTATAACATATTTTAGTTAAAATTTGTGTAAAAATAAAATTTATGCACATAATTCTGAAAAAATGAGTTTTTCAGCCCACGGACTTGAAAGTGAATTCCTCACGAAAAACTGAGCGAATGAACTAGCATTTTGCCATGTTTTTGAATCTAATGTGAAATTGGTACGTCATGAAATTTAAACGACGTACAATTCAGACGGTGTGACAAAAATTTCCAGTCGGGAACTTAATAAACGTTGAATGCTTTTAACGAAATCATAAACATAGAAAAATGTAAATAACAAGCTCTTAAAATTAAAAGCTAAGACTGAATTTTGTTCAGAACAGCAGCACAGCGCTCACCGTGCGTCCACAAACGCGTGTTCGATCTCTCGTGTTGGTCGGACGGTGCAAATATGAGCGCTAGGTTGCACTACAGTGCACCTCTTGCTCTTGAACCGTGATGCATCAGTGCCACTTCGAAACTCAAGAGTGAACCAAAATGTCTCCTGTATAACTCATTAAATTTCACGCTCCCCTCCTAGCTAGGATCGAAAAGCCCTCACCATAGAGGGCAAACAACTGGCAGTGTTTGAAAGCTTAGTTCAGTGTTAGAATTTAATGAATTCTATTCAAAGTGTTGGATTCAATAGCAGTCAAATAAATCTCACCAGAAAAAGATTCAATTGTCTACCACTAGACGGAGATGTATATTTGGAAAGTCATTATTTTTAGGATTTATTTCTATGTATAGAAATAGCCTTCAAAATGTATTAATGGCATTAGAAATCTTATTTCGACGTTGGAGTTGAAAATTATACCTTCATTCACCATAGAACAAATTTTAGTTTTTATTCAGTAAGGATAATATTTTCAATCTTCTGATTGTTCGGAACGAATTCATAAGTTTTGTTCGTTTAAATGTAAGGTTAAAAAACTTTTAACAATTTTGCAAGTGGTTGAACATGAATTCAAAAACAAACAACTGTAAGCTGATTTCAGTTACTTAAGGAATTATTTTTTCATGAGGAAATCTTATTTGTCATCAGGATATGAATAAGGAAAAACTTGGGATCATACACCTTATGTTTCAAATTACAAATCACAAACTAATTAAGTAAAATATTCAAGTACACCTGCTACGTTGTAATAGAGGTAAGTTTGAAAACTACAAACTACTTATTAACTTTTTATTAATCAAACGCTTTATATAATCGATGTCATGCAACATTTTAGCTGCTAATTAAAGGAATAAGTTGAAAAAGAGTGGACATCTCTGATTTTATTACACTAAATTCTAAAACCTAAGTTTTGGATTCAAAATGCGATAAATTTTTGTAGGGGAGTTCTGAACTTGTTGGCTGTATCTAGCAGCGTCAATACGAGCTTTTCCCTAGCTCATCTCCACTGCAATATTGCTTGCAAGTTTCTTAAAGGCTTGAATTACTGATAGCGGGCGTTGATGGACAATGGATTTCATCTCTCCTCAAACCCAGCAGTGGAGGGGGATGAGGTAAAGGCTATGGGCAGGCCAAGGCTGGTTTGATGGACGGCTGAGTCCTCATTGAGAAAATTTGTCTAATATAAATGAAAGACATTAGTGGGAACAGTGACCAGGAGTACCATCCTATTGATGGTAATATTCTTGCTCATTAGCATATGCTGTGACATTTGACCACGATTTTTTAGGAAATTAAGACATTTCTCGGAATACTGATTCGCCATCGTTGTCCGTTTTCAAGGTCGTAGCACTCGACCTTCCACAATTGCTTGAAATACCTTCAAGTTCATTGTCTTAATGAGTCACCGTACAAACGAAAAATGTTTAGTGCACTAATATCTTGAATTTTGAATGTTACTTGCTTGAAACATAATTTCTGTTTTATGGTTGTTGGCATGAACGGTGGAACAAACTCTGTTATTGTCCATTTACACTAATATTCGGCAACATTTAAGTGTGTGTTGGCTCTTATGTTGAAACTAGAAATTGAACAAGTATTTTATTTTCACTCAAAGATTGTTAAATTTGCGTAAAGATTCGTTATTATCCATACAATTCTAAAACATGTCATTTAAACAATTTCTGATTCTCATGAATTCCTCTGGCGTTTGTAAAATATTTTAGAAGCAGCTTGTGTGTACATGTATACCAACCGGGAAAGAAGCGACCGCATATGGTCTACTTTAAAAGTTCAAGTCAGCCTCGTAGACAATTTTCTTGCAATTTATTTCGAACGATGCTGTGTCTTCTAAACCTAGTATACCTACTTCACCATCTGATTCCCTCAGTTGTGTGCAATTGTTTGTTACTTTGTGATATATGAAGCTGAAAATCTCCAAGTTAGTGTGGGTGCGCAAACAAAAAATTCACATACTTGCTACGAAATTCTGTGGTAGAAACCTTGATCTTGCTGCTTAAATCTGAATTAAGTTGAAATCTAAAATTATATAATTATGGAAAAAATTTTACCATATGGAATTAAAATAGCACATAGAAATGTTATCGGCAAATCTTATTCCATTAAATTGTTGTAAATACACAATTTTCAATAAAATATTAACGTATGAAAGAATTATCGAATTCCCCTATTCCTACTTAATAGTCAATAACATATCTAAAGAAATGTTCCAATGACAACCTCCGAGTAACGGACGACTATTCCGTCCATGAGCATAATTCAAAGGACTTGAAAGTGTTGGATTTTACGGAAAGGTTCTGTGAAAAATACTGCTGAATGCTGAATATTCAATACCATTTCTACGGGAATTTTTTAATCACAACCTCTGAATAAAGGACAGGTATTCCGTCCATGAGCAGAAGTTAAAGGATTTGTAAGTGTTGGATTTAACGAAAAGGTTCCATGAAAAACATCATTCTCGAATGCTTAATATTCAATACCATTTCAACAAGAATTTTTTAATCACAACCTCTGAATAAATGACAGGTATTCCGTCCATGAACAGAAGTTAAAGGGTTTGAAAGTGTTGGATTTAACGAAAAGGTTCTAGTCGTGTAAATCGCGATGAATCGTTTTCAAACAGCGCTGTTGACTAGCAGCACACAGCTTGGCCCGTACAGCGCACTCGCTTCCATGTGATCCCCAGCTTCTTTGTTTCGGAATTGGTTTTTCATTGTTTCCAATTTGTTTCCATTTTTTAAAAAAAAGATTGCTTTGTCTAAAATTGATCTTTGCTCTGTATTTTTTTCTCTGAAAGTCTTTCTCTTTGTTTTTCTTGTTCACATTTTATTTCGTTTAAAATTTGTTCATTCATTGCTTGAAATTTGTTTTTGTTTTTGCGCCGAAGTATTTCTTTCACCAATTTATAAAATGTTCGTCATTATTTGTTTACTTTTTAGTTTGAGGCAGTTTCTTTTCACTAGTTTTCTAATTGCGCTCATGACATAATTTTTTAATATACATATTATATATTCAGATAGAATAAATGATTCATCATTTGATTGTCAAATACGAAACCCAGCGGTTTTCATCTATAACTGCTGTTTAAATCATTTTCTATTAAGCACACACAAGCGTTCTAGCTATTAGAAATGAACTGATCGGTTTAAACCTTCACGTCGTTTTATTATAATCATAAAATATTACATGACCATAGTTGAAAACTGATTTTCAAATCAGAGTATATTATAAAATCTTTGCTAAGATCACAAATAAAATTATTCTTGTACAAATACATAGCTCGGATAACATTGTTCGTTAAATGTATTCATATTTCCGCCAGCAAAGCTGTACATTCATGTGCTTTTTATTCGCAATGACGCTGTAGGCCGCTGCCCTGCTTCAAGCAAAAACTAATTATTCCTATAGCTCTTCATGAATCAAAATGATGCAATTGAGCCTTTCATTCTATGTAATCCCATTAATTTGGGGAATTTGCGCTCACTCTGCTACTTTGAGAAGAGAAAAGAATATAATTGCAATTAACTTTCTTGTCTCTTACTCATCTACGCTGCAAGCGCAGGGTCTAAAATCAATTCATAAGGATTGAATTACGTGAGCAATATTCTTCATTGGTCAATATAGACATTGTTTTCATAAATTTTTATTCCAGTGCTCAATGCTTCCTATGTCACTGGGCAAGTAGCTAATATGACAAAACTCGTCTGAAAGTGTAAAAGTTATCGGTGTTACTTCAGCCTCATCCAGCGTGTAAATCGGTTCTATTTTCTCAAATTATAACACCCCGACATTTGACAGTCATGAAGCCAAAAACAATTTTGAATTTTCCTTATCAGGGACAGGATGTCGACATTGGTAGTGTGCGTAAGCGTGTCTAGTATGATCACCTAATCATAACAATTTTTATGATTAGGTAAAAGTTAAATAAGTAAAACAATTTTTTGACTGATGAATACAGATTTTGTAGGCCAAGCCGTGAGCATCACTAGTAGACGTTGATTAGGACTATCTGATACTGACTATTATGTTTCTATTAGTTTTATATTATCGAGAGTGAGGTGTGCGCTTGGCGTCAGCGACCTCATGTAAGAATTTCTTCTGCTTGAGTTGGCTTTTCACTTTCTTTTTCAGCTATTCTTCGTTTCTAGCTGCAATAGTTTACATACTTCGTGAAGCAACACAACTTCCATTTTTCAAAGGGCTTTGCCCTGAAAAAAAGGAAGCTATGTTGTTGCAGGCTGTATAATACATTTCAGAAATAGTTTTTTGATGCTCTACGAGTATATTGTTACACTAAGCTCATTAAGCAGAAATTTAACATTTTACCCACTATATCCCCTACAGAGTCAAGCTAATTAAAATAAAAATTGAATTCAAAATTGTAATTTGTCGTAATTCTCGCCCCGAAATTTAGTTTTCGAAAGAATTGCTAGATTTTCAGTGTGTAGAAGTTTGGTTATCCTAATCTGAAGATACCATGAGCAAATGCTTCAAAAAAATTTTTTTTAATAAAGAACGCGTGGGCGTGTTATAAATGACTTATGCACTAGCAAACATACGTATATATTTATTCCTATGTATGTACATATGTACGTGTGTATATATGTATATATGTATATATAATATATACATACATATAATGTGTGTGCGTATGTCTGTGAGTGTTATTCTTATTCAATATTCTAACCTAAAAATGGATATTTGTTACGCTGTGAAATTTTCTCATTTTAAGCCTGGAAAAAAATCAGTGGTAGCGGTGAGGAAAACCTAAAAACACTACATACTTCTATTGACAGCGAAAATAACTATGAACTTTTGCTGAACAACTTTCATATCCCTACAAATAACTTGAAATGGCTTTTATTTACAACAGAATTTCAAGTGAGAGCGTTAGCTTCTATGCATGAACTGTTTCTGTCTGATACCAATTCTCTGCTGCGCTGATGAGTTATTTGTACAAGGTTTACTCGTATGTCTGGCATTTTAATTTTATTAAACTTGAGGTCGTTTCGATCATTTTTCGATCAACTTCCGATAGGAAGAAACGACTTTTTACAATTTGGGTCAGCTGTACCGCATAAATTGTGGGCTAGGTACTTTCAATTGATTTGTAAGCAAACAGGTGTAAATGAATGCTTTTCAACTAAACCTCTTCAGCTGAAGGTTGTGGTATTCATGTATTTTTGTACCTAATTACATATACAGAATGTCCATAGAGTCTCTTATAAACGTCTCTCACGAAGTCTCAACATCACCTCTTTTATCAACAGGATCCCTGAAACACACAAATGTAAAATGTGATTAAAAACGTTAATAAACTCTGAATACAATGGAACAAATCTGAATAGAGTATTTTATCAATTCCATTTGTAATAAATTTTTGAAAGGGTAAAGAGACTTTATGGACACCCTTTATGTATAGAATTATTATCTGGAAACCTAGGTCAAAACTTTGTTTGAAAGGTTATAGTAGATTCTGAAAACATAATACGTACACATCTTTATATGGAAGATAATAGACTATTCGAATGCTCGGCACATACTCACACAGCAGAATTTCATTTCTTCAACGCGTTACAGAAATTATTGGGTGGCAGGATTGTTTAAAATTGTTACCGTTGAATAAATACATTACCAAAACTTGTTGGTTCTAAATAATTTTATTTAAGTCCAATTCTTTACTCTGTATTTAATTTTCATAACTTTTTTGTTAAATTTTAGTTTCTCATCTCAAGTAGGCAGTCTCTCCAGTCCAAGGTGACTTTAAAAATAGAAAATAAAAAGACTGGCCGCAGTGTAGATCAAAGCTCACGAGTCGGAAACTAACAAGCTGTTGTTCATTAAGACTTTGTGACAATAAACAAGAATATTTATTCGAAGAGCGTAGCTACATCGCAAACAGTGAAGTAAAATGTAGTCTGGGAAAGATGTTTTAGAAGCTCCCGTTGTGTACACTGATAGTATGATGTAGAGAATATGACAAAAAATATGAAATATGAAATATTTTAATCAATTATTTCTACTTAGTAAATATCGAAGTTTTTAACCACGTTGCATTTGTTCTTCAATTACTCACTTGATGATAAAGAAAACACTCGAACCCAATGACAAACCAAGATGAAACGAGTTTACAGTTCCAATACCGGAGTAAATTTTGGAGGATGAAACATTTTTCGCTCGAGTTTGTATTAGTGATGAGGCAACCTTTCATCTATTAGAGAAACTAAATAAACACAATGGGAGAATTTGGTGATCAAAACACTCCCATTTGACTAGGGAAGTTCAACGAGAAAGTCCAAACTTGAATGTGGGAACTGGGGTCATGTGCAATCGAATCATTCGCAATTTTTCTTCCAAGAAATATGTACATTACTAAATACTTTATCTCATGAGAGAATTTGTGCCCCACAACTGGCTGATCTTGAACCAAACAGTGTTTTCCAGCAAATTGGTGCACCACTAAATTGAGGAATGAATGTTCATGGATTCCTCAATCAAACATTTTAAGACCAATGGATAGAATGGATTTCTATAATTATGAATAAAATAATAAAGGGCATAACCTAAAGATTTTTTTGGCCCGTATCTCCGAAATTCACGAAAATTGCTATATACAGCGAGGTGAAATGAGTATTTGGACACAACGAAAAATTTATTTCTCAGCATTTTTATGAAGGATTTTAATGAGTCATTTCCTTGAACCTACATTTACCAGATACCCCTGCTCAAAACTTCTTTTTTAGAGAGCCTTTGTTTCTGCTCTTTGTGCTGGACGGCATAAGAGCATGAATGAATGAGTGTCATGCGACTAATGGCGCCCATATAGAGGTATATTATGTAAAGTAAAACTTCAATATTTAAGTCTCATTTCACAATAATTTTTTCATGAGACACGATAGTATGATAGTTCTCACTCGTTACATATTTTCTGTGCCTGGAATGCAATAGCAGTTCACTCACATTTTCTTGCAGTTCAGGTGAAAGTGAGTTCAAACGTTGATGGAAAAGAATATTGTAAATTGTTTTTTTTTCTCATCCGCGGTATATTAAATACTTTAGTGGTTTAAAAACGAGTGCATACATATGGAGTAAAAAAGTTAAATAAATTACTCAGCGAAAGTTTGGGAGGTATAATAACTTTAATAAGAAAATAATGTTATGTGTGTTCCAAAATCAATTTTGATGTTTTATGTAGATCTATGAAGAGTTTCGTTGCTCAAGTCTTTCTTTCCTGAACCTATTCGAATTATTCTATTCAAATTATTTGTACTTTTTTCTACGTAACTTTTGTGCAACTCTTCACAGTACAATAGAATTTATTATAAAAGTGTTGTCGCGAAAATAGTACATGATCTTCAAAACAACGTTTTGTAAGAATCTAGAAACTGAATGAATCGGTCCAAAAAACATATTATGAATAGTTCAAACTGCAGCTTCTTGCTTGTCAATTTATCATCCAAAATGTCCCCTACATACACAACCGATTTTTTCGATGAAACTAATATAAGGTAAAAGAAGCAGTCGTGGCTATAATTAAAAAAAATAACTTCGTTTGTATAGCGTGTACGGTTAGCATGTTTGTTTTAAGCCACCTACTTGATTTAATAATTAAATCGTTTACTTTTTAAAACATTTGTAAGTGAAGAAGAGTGAATATTTAAAACTGCATTGTCTGCAAAAACAATGACTTCACTTGTACTCGTGGTAGCAATATCATCGATAAAAAGACAAATAAGCAACGGGCCCAATACGAAACCCTGGAGAACAAAAACACTCACTGGTAAAAATTTTGATCTAAGGGAATTGCGTACTAAATACTGTCATCTGTCTGATAGATAACTGCTGATTACCTGATTTGCACATACTCTAGTGTTATAGAAATTCAATTTTGCTTGCGTATTTTTTCACAGTCTCAAAAGATTTTCTCAGTATAAAAACGTGCAAATGGTGTCTGTTTTGTGATTAATTAAGAAACGGGTTAATTATATTATATTGGAAAATAATTAAAATTTCATTGAAACTGTGGTTTATTTGGCTAGAAATTCAAATTAAAATCGTAATGCATGACTAAATAATTTTTATAAAAATCCGATAACTATAAGTAATTTTTTTTAAATTTGTTTAAATTAAATGGAAATTGCTATATTATTATTGGTGGATGCATGCAATTATTACAAAAATTTAGAAAACATAACTACGGAGAAACTATTAGTTTCTACTGTATGAGATAAGACAAAAATTTTTTCCCACCTGTGGAGGGAAAAACTCAGAAAATTCTGCTCGAAGTGTCCGTTCAAAATTATGGGTACAAATTCTAAGCTTGTCCCTGCTTTCTCCTTGCTGCAGCTTCATTTGTTGTCCCTATAAACTTTCTCTGAAAATAGAGCACCATTGTTCCTTCATAAAATTGAAAATCGAAAGAGAAAATTCGGAGTTGATGCGAAAATACAACAATATGTGAATAATTTTTCCAACAAATAAAAGTGAAACATTTATAAAAGAAAGATTTGAAAATTAAAATTACAAACTCGTTAAAAACATGTTTTTAAGACAAGCAATATATCTATGTATGTGTAAATATATATATATATATATGTATATATATATGTATATATATGTATATATATATATATATATATATATATATATATATATATATATATATATATATATATATGTATATATGTGTGTGTATGTGTATGTATATGTATATATGAATGTGTATGTGTATGTGTGTAAACCCACTTAATACGTTTACGTATTAATATATAATACGTTTAATACGAATGTGTAAACCCACGGTATGCTTTTTAACCTTTAATTATCAAAATAACTTCAATGGCAGTAGAAAAATAGGAAGAGTCATATCGCAGCAGAGAAGAGGAAAATTAGCTATACCTAGAACCATGACCACCGAGTATGTCTTAACAAGAAAAATGCAGCTCCGACAAACGAGTTAGCTGCGAGTTTAGACAAGTTCTGATTAGAAGAAGAGTCCGTTAAAAAAGTGCCCCAGAGCTTTTTGTCGGCTAAGTGAAAAGCTCGTCTCGAAAATTGGAACCAACAACCACAAACTTAACGACTTGTTTTTCTGATTCAAGTCGCGGGTTTGCATCAAAAGAGCACAGAAAATTGCCGCACTAAACTAAAGCAGAAATGTTTGAGCTCAGAAAACGAGAAAAGTACGGTAAAGTTCTGAAGATGTCCTTCTCAAAAATTCTTGTTGTTCGAAGTGCAAGTACATTTTGATGCCGGGATAGTCCTTATTAATGTACTCAAAAACTTAAAAAGTGTCATTCTAACTGCAAGTATTTATTTCATGAGCAATGATGAAACCCTGTTTCCATAATTGTTATTGCTCAATTTCAAATGGAAGTAAGATGAGGACAGTAAGACATATACATATAGAATATATCAATCTAAAATTGAGTCAATTTTTACATTCAAAATGATAGATTATTTTCAATAAACTCGCAAGCTGGAATCAGGATATAAGGGGGAAAAAATGTGCGTTAATGAAGAAATAATTCTAAATTTTGCCAGTTTGTGTCACAACTTAAAAGATTTCAAGTTTACTTTCTAATTTTATTAACTAGAAGCTAATTGTGATTTATTTCCAATGGAACACATTTGTGCAAAGCCTATCTTTAATAAAAATCTAACTATGACCAAACAACGTTTTTAATCTTCAATTTACCATACCTTCAAAATTGGCAGAATTTTGACCGTGCCTAAAAATATACGCTCAAGTGAAGTGTCAAATATTGCGTTCAAAATTGTTTTCAAACAGATATCTCTGATCTAACGGGTTTCCTAATGCGCTTGCAAGCATTTTCATTGAAGAAAGTGACAAGAAGTTTTCATATTATTTTCGAAGAAAACGTAAGGGTACATACCCTTACGGTATTTGAAAAAAATTAAAAACGCCCAAAACTTTGGTTATAGGCGAATATGCGTCTGTAAATCACAAAATATATTATATTTATAGACTCCGTCTGTACTAATATTGATATATATATATATATATATATATATATATATA
>VCRD01010170.1:0-10766 GCA_006783055.1 Trinorchestia longiramus | reverse complement strand
TTGAGCCAAGAATAGATGAATTGGTCAAAAAACACCAAGCTCATTCATCTCATTAAAAGGATAAAAGGTAAGTTCTAATTATTTATGATTATATTAACTTTAAAATATTGTGTTGCAGGTAATGAAATGGGAGTAGGTTAAATTTAATATAACGGGGGCGTTTTTGGAAAATCTCTTGTCCAAAGGGGCGTTAGTCCAAAAAAGTTTGGGAAACACTGATTTAGATCTTCGCCCGGTATTTAGATCATTTACAGTAAGTACGCACTGTTGGTAATCGAAATTGGACTAGTTCAATTCCTTGAGTTCTGCACGATCAACGTCTTTGGACGTACTGGCCTTGGGGGCAGACCATCGTTTGTGCTATCGTCGGACACAAAGGAAATGATTTCATTATCGTCTACTCTTTCTAAGAAACTTAAGCATATCTGTGCGTTTATTGTCACTGTGTTACCAATCGGATTTAGGAGCATCACTGGGGATTGTACTTGCTCTACCTTCACTATAGAGGACTCAATCAAAGTATGACTGCTCTTTGACACCTTCTTATTTACGAAGTACGTTCTGTTTGGAACTTTAAGACCTCTTACGTTTGCCACGATATTAGCGTGCGCTTCTAGATCTACGTTCCTATCTAGATTCAAAATTATACCACAACGTGTGGGTTCCTCCACGTTCTTTAACTTGGAATTATTGAACGAGATTTCTCCTTTACCGCAATCGATACATGCCTCTTGGTTTTGAAGTAGATATGTACCGATAAGTACTTCCGTGGGGAAAGTGAAATTGTCGCTTACAACGATAGCCTGTAAAATTCTCGTACTACCATCTGGCAATTTTAGGGTTAGGCTCGTGCTACCTTTCACGTCTATGTAATTACCGGATGCACCTTTAATTTTTATTTCACTAGGCACCACATTGTTGGTAACTGCACTTCTTTTAATCAGAGAGACAGATGCTTCTGTGTCGACGAAAGCCTTCCGATAAGAACCGTTAATCAATAGGTGAACAATGGATGGCGGTAACTTAGTCGCTATGTTGCCATTTAGCGAGGAAGCTGCCGTTTGCACTGCCGGTTAAGTTCTATCTCTATTGACAACGACTGATATTGTATGATACACGGTAGCCAGGGGTCTGTTTGAAAATTGCAATTCGCTGCAAGCTTCAGTATCTTTACATTGTTAGAATTATGTGGTTTCACAGGGGATAACTCGTCTGCTATTACATAACAGCACTTATGACACCAATTACATCGGTTTGAACCACTAGAAAAAACACACCAATTCCAACAAGGACTTTTAGACTTACTCGGGAACATTTCTTTAAAACAGTCTTTTCTATGGAGACATTGGTCAGAGTGCACAACTTTTGTAGGGTTTTTGGAGTTACTTTTTACCCTAACACTGGTGAAACGTTTTGCCTCTTTTAGACCGGCCAGACTTCATTGGACATACTGGTTCCTATGTCTACAGTCTCTTGACAAATGGCCCATTTTATCCGTTTCAGCAATTAACATATCTATTTTTCCTAACTGAAAATAACTCGCCTGATTCGTGAGGTGCAGAGTCGCGTTGCTGTGCCGGCCCGAATTTGTACTGTGGTGTTGGGCCACGATGTTTCGCATCGTGAAATCGCTCACCGCGCTGTTCCGTGTAGTTGCTACTCAGTACAGGTAGATGCCGTAGTCTTTGTTACGTAGACTCTGTACTCGTTGTGTAACCGCCTCTGAAGTTTCCTCTGTAGTTTGTACGTCTATAATTAGCTCCTCTCTGAGCGCCACGATTATTGCTGGCGTCAGCAGGGCGATCCTCGACCTCATTGCTCCCGGTAGATGTTGCCGTCATATATAGAGCAACGCTTTCGCTTTGATTGTCTTTCGTTAAGTAGACGTCCCTCAGCTGTCGAAATACGTAATCGATGTTTGACGTTGGCCAGGAGTTTAATGACATGCTACTTGCGCATTTCAGGATGGTGTCATCGCAGGATTTCTTGGTGAACGCGTCTACTGCAAAAAAAGAGTACAAGAACTCTTTCAGTGATTTTGCCAAGCTTCTGTTCTCACTTTTAGCGTCGAAAGAGGGCCTATTTATGTTCGTCGATTGTTTTTATCAGCCATACTATTGAGGCAGGATAAGTTACGCGCAATCTTGCTGCGTTCGTTTATCATTTTTACGTCACTTGTTACCGACCTCACTGCTTCGACGAGAGATGCTCTGTCTTCATTTACATATCGCGCCATAACAGCTGTGCACATTTCTTCATATGACAAAGATCTGTTGGAAGGGTCGTCGAAAAGTACAGAAATGACCAATCTTGAGTCGCCGAACTTCTTGTCGATATAATACAGCTATTTTTGTATACGCACGACGTCTTCGGTTATTCCTCTTCTGTCGAAAAATGCATTTAAGTAACGTAGCTTTTCCTCCACGTCCGTTTCCGCTGTCCCAGACAGAAATGGTGGGTCGCCGGGTTTTCTACGGCTTTTAAAAAATGGGATCTCGTTTGGTGACGGCATTGCTAGCGTCATGCAGAGCTGGTGGCGTGATAACNTGCATTAAATCCACGTTCAACCATGTATGAAGAAGAAAAAGCGAGGAAATAAAGTTTTACTACCTCCCACAACTTTGGATGCTTTTCAGGATTTCTCTTTGCAACCAGAATTCATGGTATGATTTTTTAAAAAGAGGTTTTAATTCGAAGACGTTTTTTACAGCCAATAGCTCTTCTTGTATTGCAGAATTGTTGTCACTTTTCCAAGCGTCTGTAAGTGGATTTAGCAGCCAGTCTGGTACTTCCATATTGTTCAAATCTTGATATCTGCTATTCATGTCTTCTTTCAAAGAATTCAAATGATTACAATAAATCAGGATGTCATCATCCTGTACAGATATACCAAACTATTCATTTTCTAGTTCGCTAAGATTTGGAAATTAAGAAAAATTTTGGCGGCCGATATTATTCCTAAAAAGAGTAATCTTGTCAATGAACCTGCAAATCTTTGATTTTGTTTTGAAAAGATTTACATCACTACCCTGTAGTTGGAAATTTAAATCGTTAAATGTGTCAAATAAGTCTGTCAAGTAGGCGACAATACTTTTGCAAACTATGAGATCATCACTTAAGGCGAAGGATTTATTCTCCTGTAGAAACTCCACTACGGTGTTGTAGAGTTTCTACAGTAGAATAAATGAAAGAGGAGAATAAATACAGAAGAGTAAATGAAAGTGAAAAAACTCGTTTCAAACAATTTCCTTTGGAAAGCCACCTTACTTCGGTGGGTAACAGAAGAGAATCAAATGCTTCTTCATTTTCATGACAGAGTTGCTTGAATATTCGAGAACTGAGCGGTTGACATTTTGTTCTATTTACTGCTTTGATAACAGCGTCAAGAGATTTACAAAAACGATCGCAGCTTAAATTCTTTGCAACCTAATGCTGTCGGTGAATTACACAATGAATCGTTAATACACCAGATACTGCTTTCTTCAAATAAGAAAGAAACCCTTTGTATTTCCCCGTTAATGCTGGAGCTCCGTCTGTTGCACTGGCAATGATATTTTTTATAGGGAGGCCTCTTTCTTTAAAGAACAACTCAACTGCTGCAAAAATAGACTCACCACGAGTATCTGTTTCAAGTTCGTTTACAAACAACAATTCTTGCACTACTTCACTGTTTTTAATGAACCGAACATATCCCAAAAGTAGTGCTTCATTATTTGGTAGTGTGGACTCGTCTAACTGTAAGCCAAAATGTCTTTTCAGTACGTTACATAAAATGTGTCCAACATCTTCAGACATTTCATCAACTCTTCTTTGAACTGAATTATTACTAAGAGGAAGAGATTTGGTAACTACCGTTGGTGAAGCATGATGCACCATTGTTTCTAGGACTTCTTCTATAGGGGGCAAAAGGAGCTGCTCGCCAATTGTATGCGGTTTTCCAGATCGAGCAATCATTTTTGAAACATTGTATGAACAAACGAGTCCGTCATCCTTTTTCTGCGATTGCTTTGTCATGAGGGAAACAATAGAACTTCTATTGCGAAATTTGTCACATAAAGTCTGGAAGTAAGACAAACTTTGGTTCATTTTATTAGGATGAATCTTCTTTAAGTGACAGAGTCCGGATGATTTCATAGCCTCATTAGAGAACACTCTCTCACAGAAAAGACACATTGGTAATTTCTCATTTTTAGGAACACTAATGAAACCGAACTTTAAATATTCAACTCTATATTGTCTGTACATTCTTTTTGTAGGAACTGTACCATGTTTATTCACTCAAACCGGTCAACGAGAACAGATTGTACTTTGTTCCCTGCCTCAGACGCTGCGATAATATTTTGCTTCAGTCAAGGACTACTATAAACAGGACGTGCACGGCCATATAGGGGACTACGCTAGCGGAGGCCATTGGATTCTTAGTAACATACCATTTTCTATTAGATAAATTAATCAAAAATTACTTGTTTCAAGCAATAGAAGGGATAATAAGGTTTTACAGTGAATTTTAGATCGTTTAAAGCACTGTAATACTTTGAAATGCCAATTTTAGCCGGACTTAACATGTATTATTGAATGAGGTTAGTGGCTACTTTATAAAATGCGGAAATGCTGCAGTTTTACACTTGACAAGTGAATTATAGTTAAACCTTTTCCAATAGAAAAAACGAAAAATACAAACATTCACCCGAATAAACAAACAGACATAGAAGAAAAAACCTACTAAACTGCAGCGATTAGTCAGCCAGCCAGGCCTTCTTTACAGAGGTCTGAAGAAAGACTGCATTCTTCTGTATTCAGGCGAATCTGTACTTCATCTACCAAGAGAAACACATTCTTCTACTGCAGTGTCTGGACTTTGTCAAATATTTCCGTCAGCACCTGGTCCTTGTCAATAGATGAAGTGATGTACTGCAGCACCAAAAGGTCTCTGAGCTGTTCATAATTACACTTTCGGTATGATTGAAGAGCAAAACAATAATCATTCATGGAAAACTGCTTTTGTGATAAAAGTTCCAACTGACGAAGGGTGACTGAAGGGTGACAACATGTTGGATAGTTTTGTCCAACGGGATGTCATAGTTCATTGCCAAGCGCACAGTTTCGTCTAACTGAGTATACAATCTCAAACCATTCTTGGGATGAAGTGTCTTGAACAGTGATACACTAATGCCGTTCTTGAACGCACTAAGCGTTAGTGGGGAACACTGTCGCGAATTTTGCACGCCACAAAGGTTCACGACACTTCATGAGTAAAAGTCAAGGTGTTGTAATCTAATTTATTTACTTCAAATTAAGGAGCATTTAAATATTTTTGTATTTAAGTGATTTCATTATCTAATTTTGACGACTTGACCGTCAACAAAAAAAAAATGTTTAGGGTTTTAAACCGTCCCTCCAATAAAACTGGCGTCTCTTCATGCAATTAAGGTGACGTTTCATTGAGGTCTGCAAGAGCCAGAACATAAATAGATAACTGGAGAGAACGGTTAGCCTCAGCACCCCCACGCTCGAGTCCGTCGGTCCCTGGGGTCTATAGAGCCGGAATGTCAGCTCTCACCATCCGAACCGCGCTCAATCTGAATCTTACGTAGCATACGCTGAGCTCCAGTGTCAAAGGGCACCGATGATCCGTGCTCCAAGATTGCAGACGCACGACTTTGGCCTCCCACTTCTTCCTGCCGCAAAATAATTGATTCCTATGAAGTTCTTCGGAATATCGGGAAAATGTTGCTATTAATGCCAGATGTAATTCAGGGACCTAAATGCAGGCAAGTAACCTACCGTTGACCGCGAGGACTTATGTACTGGAAAGAGTTCGCCCGTCGCTGTCCCAAAGCTGGTAGCAACTACCCAATGTATTTGTACTGTTAAAAATTAACGAATTAGTTACTCTGTAATAATGGACTTAGCAAGAAGAATTTCAGTATGGTGATATTTCAGATATCTTACGAATGCTTGATACGAACCTAAAAAATACGTGCTCTTTCAGTATTTCCATCGGAAACTGCTAGGCGTGTTAGAAATTTTAACGATAGTTGAAAAAAGTTGAAGAAGCGTACTCCACATGGATAGTAAAGAATGGTAGTAGGTTTTACATTTTTGAAAGGAAGAGGAAATTTTAATTTATAGAGTAGAATTCTAAGTTGAGAGTCTTTCAGACATTCATTATTAGATGAATTCACTCGTATTTAAAACATTTTCAATAGCGTTAGACAATAGTCTATTTTTAAGTTATTTATTTAAACTTCTGGATAAACCAGTTAAAATATGGAGTACGTGTCAGACAATTGGTGCTAGGTTGCACAACAAAAGAAAATGAAAGAAATTCTATTCAAAAAACACAAAATATAGGCAGGGGAAAGCAAGGAAGAAGTAGTACGTCACGTTTGCCGACGATGGAGCATGATCAATTTCCACTATCAGCTCGCAGCCCGACAACCCCACACTTGCATCGAATCCTCGAAGTCTGTACAGCCTAGACAAATGCAATACAAACAATTTGGGCGGTTAGGGACCGGATGGAACCTCTGAACGTGACGGCGCTGAAACTCTTCAAAAATAATAATAATACTAATAACCGACTATCCATCCGCCTCTCACTATATGGGTACTTTTGCTACTTTTTCCTAGTTCTCTGTATGAGTACAGTAGTTCGGAAACTACATTAATCCTATCAAAAGTGCAAATTTCGATAACACAAAGTGCGCTTGTTTTCGACAATCACAGACAGGCTGTACTCACTTAAGTTCTGAATCATGAACAAACACACAAGCCTTTCTTTCAATCTTGAAATAATTAAGTTGTTGTACTGCTTCTGCAGGTTACGTTCAGGTTTGAAAGCATAAAATAAAGTAATCTTATCCTTCTGAAGAAAATACCTCAGTTGTTGGTCTGGGGAGGTGCAGCCCAAGTAGACATAGACATGGGCTCCACGTGGGGCCCATGTGGTTGGCCCATCACAGCCCACCGGGCTGACCACATGGGCTCCACGTGGTTTTTTGGAAAAAAAGCCCAGATGGGCTTCTCATGGGCATTGCCTGGGCAGACCACGAAGTGGCCCATTTGCTACCCACGCGTCACCCACATGGATTTTCTATGTGTTAACCATGGGCTTTTCCTGGGCATTGCCTGGGCCAACTACAAAGTAGCCCATATGCTACTCACGTGTCACTCACATGGATTTGCTGCTGGTTAACCATGTTTCTCATGGTCGATCCCTCTGGTTGGTCAAGTTAAAACCTATTTCCGTAAGTCAGGACGAAATGTAGGAAATTATCGAACTCACAACTAATTTCAGGACTGAGCTTCCCCTCCCAATTAAGAAAAGTAGCTGTTAGAAAAATACCGTATGTTATTATCATTAACAGACGCAGGTAAAAATCTTACAAGAACAAATCTTCTTCCTCTGGATCGCATATTAGGTAGTAATCTGAATTATTTCTTAAGCTTTGACTCTGATGAATGTAAGCCTTCCTTCCAGGTGCACTCTCAGGGTAAATGTCAGTGATAGAACTTTATACCATGAAAGCGCAGCTAGAAGTCGGGCTATGAAGGAAATATCACCTTCCGCTGCANATGCAAGCCATTTCCCGCTGGACTGCATTATTGGTGAGGGTATGTATCCTTGAAAGCTCTTCGTTTGATGACTGGTATCTTTCATATAGCTCCACTCAAAAGGTTAATGTCAATAAGGAGACTTTTCAACATGAGAGCAGAGTCAAAAATGGAGCTATACCTGTACAAATGGGAGCATTAGTGAATTAGTTCAACATGAAAAGATTTCGAAATCCGAAATCTGAACTTACTTGCGAAAGCAATGCTGAAATTTATCAGACGCAACTGCATCCGATAGTGTAGTTAGATGAACTTCCCCTTGGTTGTTGCAGGTCCTGACTGAACAGGTGTGATAACTTTGGAGTTCCTCGATGTCAATTGCAATGCCCCATCTGAAAAAATCGGTCAAAAATTAATTTCAGGTCATCATTCGATTTTTTTTTTAAATAACGTGGCAAGCAAACAAACTTTATATGTGTTGAAATGATGCGGTGTTTCCGCTCTTAAATGGTTTTCTGGAAAAGGAACTTTTTTCAGAAGGCTTTCCAGTGCACAATCAAGGCTCTCCAACAAACAAACATTTGAAGGTAAATGCAGCGATTCCATGAGAGCCTTGTGTTGTACCTTCTGCTGCATTCGTTGAGCGTTTTTTAACGAGGTACTGTCACAAAGTGCATTCACGGTGGAATTCTTTTCAACTGAAGAAGTAAATACTAAATTCATAAGTACGTTATGAATACGCAAATTATGTAGACTTTTAACATGAAAAATGAATACACCTCGTCCTATCATCCTTGGCAAGCAAAAATAAATCTTTATTGATCGCTTCATTTTTTAAAGTTTTGATCATCAAAAAATGCAATAGGAAAACATCAATGACAGAAGACACCTCCAGACTGTCTGTTGCTGCCAACAATCCTTTAAATTATTCAGAAGATGACCTCAGAGGTCATGGTGAACTCTGCGTCAAGAGCTTCCAACAGCTAGTTCAATAAACTGTGAATAAATATATTTTCACGGATTAATTTTGGTAGCATTGGGAACCAATTTGGGTAGCTATTAGACATGCAACTGTCAATGTAGGTTGACTTTCTCAGTCATTAATAGGTAAAGGAAAAAAGCACAATATAAAAATGTTTAAAATATCACATGTGACTGGGTTATCTCAAAGAGTATATGTACAAGGTTAGAAACTCAAGGATATCCGTATGATGGGTTCAAGTTTGCAATAAATTTCTACACAAATTATGTATTCAAAATAGAGCTTGGGATTTAGCCCTCAGTAAATCAAAACAAGGCAAATTAAAATAAAGAGAATAAGAGAGCTTGAAGGAGAGTAAAGTTATTTAGGTATTTACTGAATGAAATCAAATGTTAATTGTATGAAATTAATGCTGGTATTCATGACCTCTAACTATTCAAAGCAAATAAAACACACCATACAGATGTTCATTAGTTTAGAGGTAGATCATAAATGAATTATATCGCAAAAAAAGAAAACAAATCAATGCTCTGTTCATAAACATATCCATATCAGGTGAGAATCAACAATGCTAGCAGTTATGAAGAAATAAGCGAAAAACATAAAAAAGAAACTATAAACTCTCCACAAATTATTCTTATACAATACACTATATACCATCAGTGCACGCTCAAGCACCTGTCCACAACAATGAAGAAGGAAGCAAGAGCTACATGGTATGTTCCGTTTAGATCATCATTAAGTGGAAAAACAGAAACAAGTAATATCACAAAAAATATACTATACTCCGTAGGGTATCAGGTCCATTTTAAACTAGGTGTTAGGATTGCTACACTTTCTTCCAATTCTAACTCCTTAAGCAGGGCAGTAGGGTTGGAGTCTCAATCAGAAAGAGTCTGAGTCTTTAGGAGGATTCTGAATTGGATTTAACAGCTGGGAGACGGAGTGAGGTTTTTGATCAGACTCATGTCAGAAAGTATTTTACCTAGGAATGTTACTCAAATGAAGCATTTTTCACAGAAGAATTTTTGGGATTTGCAAATGTTTGTACAGCATGTTTAGTTAAACTTGGATGCTGAAAATAATTTTTTTTCCATTTTCGCGTCCATTTTGGTCTGAATGAAAAAAATTGATTTTCAGCATACAAGATTAACTAAACATGCTCTACAAACATTTGCAAATCCCAAAAATCCTACTGTAAAAACCCTTTTTTTGAGTAACATTCCTAGGTGAAATACTTTCTGACATGAGTCATCAAAAATCTCACTCCGACTCCCAGTGGTCTGTTAAGTCCAATTCAGAATCCTCCTAACGACTCAGACTCTTTCTGATTGAGACTCCAACCCTACTGCCTTGCCAGAAACATAACATACCTAAGGGATAAGACAATGAGCTAATATCAAAGTTCACTACTCTAAAACAGTACAAACATGATATTCCATTATTAAAGCAAAATTAAAAATATTTCTGATTCTATGTTAACGAGTAAACATTTTAAAGGTCTTTGGCATGGGAAGGACCTGCAGCCTCTTCATCAGGAGCTCTTACTTGTGCAGAGCTCTCACCAATTTCAGCTTTCCCTTCTCTGGAGCGTCTCTCTCGCCGACCTCTATCACGGTCCCTTGCGTTGATGAGGCTCAGAGCAACGTATTGGTTGATTTCTTCATATGTTGACGCTTGACGTTTGGTGTTTTTTTCACAGCACCTTTGAAACAATGAAGGCAATATGACGTACTCTTACTATTTCAGTCTCTTTTGATAAAACGTGTTTGAAACGTGTTGCATTTTGTTTGCCTGTTACAAAAACAGAGTGAAAAAGTAAGAGTACGCCATGAAAAAAGAAATGAATGACAAAGTATATAAGTATACTTATACTTAATAGTATACACTAGTCAGTTCCCGTGGAAGTTCCACGATTTATATTTGACGGATTTGATATTATTATCAAGATGAATGCATTAAAGATTTTACATAGTTGATAATATAAGTGGATTATGCAGTATAGAACACACCAAATATATACTGACCTGTTATACATTTGAAGAGGATCAGGTCCATGAAACGGTTTTTTCCCTGCACCTTTCAGACTGTAGCTCAAAGCTACATTCTTTGTCATAATATATTTCATTATGTTGTACACTTCATGATTGAGCTTGTTTCCTCCCAACATAGATAAGTCATTAATTAAAATATTTTTCTGGGTATCATCTTTCAAAATAACTTCTAG
>VCRD01010158.1:2935-13023 GCA_006783055.1 Trinorchestia longiramus | reverse complement strand
AAAGTCCCAGACTGAAGTACTCGTAGCTTAATTTTATGGCTTGATGGAGAGCTAGAGGAGGGAGTGTTAATAAGTCTCCTAATTCAAGGAGTTTCGCGTTTTGAAGTAATTTTACATGTAAACAGTGTCAAGTAGTCAATACCAGCAGGCAACGCCTTTTGTATAGGTATTTAATGCCTGCATCAACCAACTTAGAATTTTAGCACTTGTAAGAATTTGATACTTGAACCAGACTAAAAATAAAGAAGAATTACAGGCATACAAATTAGAGTATGAAGCAGAGTAGCAGCAGGTGCTTAGAAAAATCTTTTCAGTGGTAACAGACGAAGTTCTCACACAAAAACTCATCTCAATGGAAGGCGATTTTAAGGGCAAATTTCAACGCATGATAGGGTATGTCATGATATTTATGATATATGCACAGGTTTTCATATTTCGGGGCGATGTGCAAAATGCATGTATCGACATGTATGTATCGACAAAGTGTATGTATTGACAGCTACGTTAGAGGTGTGGGACTACAGGACGCAGTCGGTACAGCTGCGTAAACAATCACTCAGACGGTCAGCAAGGCACGAGAAATATGCTGAGCTTCACAAGACGATAAGCACAACAGAGCGGTTGAGTTATGGAGCTTGAGACTCTACGACAGAAATTAGAAATGAATAACAAAAGAAAAAAAGTTAAGTTTTTATAAGAAGGCCATGAAACGAGAGGAAGACTTGGAAACTAGATCTCGGCGACGATGTAGACTGTTGGGACGGAGAGCAACATTTAGGTCTAGGGTATAGGGGAAATAAGGGGGACACCGTGGTGAGAGGAAAAATTAGCGGCATCTTTAAGGTGTTTTATCGTGAGTGTTAAGCATTGTAGCCATCATCAACAGTGAATCTCCTGTGTAAGAGCAAGTTTAATATTATTATTTTCTATGTGATCGAGGTTAGCGACAAGGTAAATTTCGTAAATTGATTTGAACGCCATCAATTAATTTGCTCCGTATGCACATTTAATTATTCAATTAAGTATGCAATTTATCCATTAATTATACTCTGGTTAATAGGATATCATGTTGTGGGTTATATGCCAAAACGTGGTAGATGACTCACATTTCCCATCTCGTGAATTTATAATAGCATGTATTAAATCTTTTGTGTGTATCATTACCCTCATCTTGCCATCGAAGGGAAGTACTGGGATTAAATTTTAACATATCATGTATTCAGAGGATTAGAGTCCCTCTAGTGCGATTACGTATGTATGTTTGTTGCATTTAATTAAATTGTGATAATTACAAGTAATAATTGAAATATGATGATAGAACAGCATGCAGAAAAACCATGCATTGAACCCAAGATTACGTAGATCATGAGAGAGAAATGAACTCATCAACAATGAATCATCATGCAATTAAAAGTAGGCAGAGAAACTTTACCTTTTTTTGTGTGCATTAAATCAATCACTAATAAATAAATTAAACATGTCAATATTCACCCGAACCTTCTAACACGAATCGCCACAGGTACATAAGTGACCACGTATCTGTAAAGCAGGAACAACTCTGATTTTGAACAAGAAATGAAGCACCAACCATCATACTTAACACTGCTCCCTACGTAGCAACAAGACAGCAGCGAGCAGCAAAGCCACTGCATGACTCCAATGTAGGCTGCGGTGCAAAGTGTCAAGATATGAACATGAGGGAGTAATTTTCCACACCCTGTTTGCAACTCATGCTCAGCACACTTTTTTGATGTCATATTTTTTCGCAATCAAACTTTTCGACGTTCCATTCTCCCGTAATAGACTCCCACTGCAGTCTCACTTAGTCACTCTGAGTCCGTNCTCAAATTCCCTCAGAAAGAGCCTCGATCTACGAGCAGTCTATAGTTCAGCAATTTTGAAAAACCTTTTCCAGTTCAAGCCCACAGAATAAAAATGTGGGCTAGTCGAGGTGAGCTATCAGTTTTTTAATATCTATTACCATGAAATTAGAAACGGTTCCATCTCGTTGTCGTCGAGTCTCACAATACATACACGAATATTGTACTGAATTATATGTGATCAAAACGCAATCAATTTCCTGGTGTGAATTTTAAAATTTGTGAGATAGTTAAGCCTTTTTCATTATCGACTTCCGCTACGTCCACATATAATACACGAAAAATTCGTACATCTCTTTGCAGTTGTACTTGTACAGTTCATGTGTGCCGTGACACAGCTGTATCAACAGTACAGCTCATGTGTGCTGTGACACAGCTGTATCAACAGTACAGCTCATGTGTGCTGTGACACAGCTGTATCAACAGTAAGGCACATGTGTGCCGTGACACAGCTGTATCAACAGTAAGGCACATGTGTGCCGTGACACAGCTGTATCAACAGTACAACTCATGTGTGCTGTGACACATCTGTATCAACAGTAAGGCACATGTGTGCCGTGACACAGCTGTATCAACAGTAAGGCACATGTGTGCCGTCACCCAGCACCAGGCCGGGGTCTGTAATCCGCACAACATATTGCCTGGACGGCGCTGCAGGTGTTCTTCTGGCTCCGACAAATGATCGAGGATTGTGGGCGAATGAGTTCCACTAACTTTGTGCCTTGTAGAAACGTTTATTTTCCATCAGAAATTTTCGGCCGAAAAACAAAATGCTGAAAATAAACAGAAAAGGATGGACAAAATGGGACCTAAACATATGAAACAAATGATTCATGATGTGCTACCCTGCATAATAATAAGCAAAAAATGATGTTTCATTAAAATGTACCGCTAATTAACAAATTGTGCAATGTAAGATGATGAGTAAGATGAATGATATTTCAAAGAAAGATGAGCTAAATGATATTTTGTTTGCACATACATGTCTATAGTCCCGTTGCCCTCAGATGAAACATGTTACTTAATTTCCATCAATGACCAAAATAAGAATAGAAAATTCTCTACGGTAAATTTCTTAAAATTATTTGCTAACTGATGAATCGTAAGTTTGAAAAATTCAATTAGGGTATTTTAACATGTGATGGATACATATGTAAGCTAAAAAGAAAAACCCACGCATGGTGGAAATTTTCATATAATAACAAACTTTTCGCCATACAAAGATTTCCACTTCGGTGCTGAACCGAGAGAAAAGTTAAAATCAAATGTGCCATAAATAAAATCAAAGAAACACATACTTGTGTTTCTAACCTAACCAGTAAAACAGCACCCCATATTAAACAAGCATTCTTAGTAGAACATTGCCACTTATTCAAACAATAACACTTTTTAAAACTATATTAATCTTGAAACACTACTATTTATCAATGTAAAACCACTTTTTAAAACGGTGTGTATATCATAACACTACCACGCATCAATATAGAACCATCGTAATTCTTACATTTTAAGTAGTAGTCGCGGTTGCTTGTTCCAGCAACTTTTAAATCAATAATTTTATCACGTTTTGCTTTTATATCATTCTGCCTGCTGTACTCTTCACAAGCCAACGAAGCAAATGATACGTATGTATAAGGCAGTTAAAGAAAGCTGCGCCTAAATTTGAGCATTTTCGTGAGCACTCTAATTTACTGCGACTAATTGTAATACAAAAGTGGGTAAATCGGTAGGGGACACCCAGTATGTAATTCAGTTGAGAGACTTCCTCATTTAATATTAGTTTTCCTCTTATAATAAGCGAGCAATATTACTAGGTATGTGTATTTAGTGCTGAAATTCTTATCTGAATGCTGAATGTGAACACTCCTGGAACATTGATGGTGGCGTCCTTCAAGACAAATGTGGAGTGCGTGCTTTTAACTAGCGTCCCAATCTCCGTCTCAATGACATTGTTATGAGAAATTTTTCCATTTATGTTTATGGGCTAGGATAAACTAAGTTTTATTGTGCAACTCTGCAGATGTTTGACCGCAAATGCCGGGCAATATTAATGTTCAGAGTGCTCGGGTGCATGGACATCCTGTTCTCGCATTACCATATGCAAAGAAGTCTACGGAATACAAGCGCCCTCTTGTGGCTGCTATGCGGTGCAGACTGAACATGCCCAAGTCGCAGTGCAACAGCCGGAAGAACTACTACCACAATTTCGGGAGCCTGAACAAGTCGTATTTTAGGAGCTACCCAATGAAGCAAAAGCACAGCTGCTTCTCGAGGTCAGAAGCAAAGGCTTGTGTGAAAGTGGATACGGTCGCTGGAATATTTACTGATTTACTGGTCAAAAACTTTATCGGTTTATCGGTCAAAAACTTTATCGTGTTGCTTCAGATCAGGTGTGCAGTTCCAATAGCAAACGTGCAATTACATGACTACGATGTTTCTGTACATTGGAAAGGTATAATATCAAATAAGTTAACATTTAGTTTGGACAAAAAGTTTAACGAAGGTTTCCAGTGTTATTGTACAGATTAAAATAACTAATCCTAGCATTAGATAAGCTGAATAATGGCAGCTCTCATCACAGTCCAATACTCTTGAATCATCAACTTTTTCCACTGTATTTTTTCTCACACATAACCATATTAATCCAGTATTTACCAGCTAATTTCAGAAGTTGTACGTACATTTGTCGTTGAGCAAGAATTTCTTTAACTATTTTTGTCACGCATTCCTATTTCCGTATATCTGCCTTCAATTGATAGTTTCAATCAACATACACTAATGATATGTAGAAGAAAGTTCTGCTTAACAACTAGAAAACAAATTTCTAATTCTATTTACCATTAAAGTTTAAAAAAAGGGCTTGCTAAAAATAACTTAGAAAGCGTATGTGTAGAAAATTTCAAAATTAGACAGTAAAAATTTCTGAACTGAGCTGGTACTTTTGAAATGTATTTTTACTAGTTTTCAAGTGTATAAACTCCTATACATTTTCATGTTCTCAAAAATATGGTGCCTGAGTGTCAGAGAACAAAAATGAAGGAATTGTATCAGAGATGTGGAGTACAAATACATTTGCATGTAGCTGAGTCCAAGTTGCTTGTTAAAGAACTTAGAGTTATCTTGAATTTTTCTTCTTAGCTAGTTACAGAAATAATTTAACTTTATTTTCACAGGAATATTTTAAGACATTTTCCCACTGAAATTTTCTTGTTTTCTAGATGCAGTCGGAAGCTTCCAATGCAGATTCAGCACGAACTGGTGGCCAAAAATTATAAATTTTATACCGCTTTGAGCAGAAATATGGCGGAAGAATAAAGAATCGTATTTAGTTTGAATTTTAACAAAACAATTGTAGTTTTGTCTCTGAAACCTCCATTCTCTGTCAAATTATTATTAAAGTTTATAGTTAAAATTGTTAAAAAACCATGATGGTTAAAAACTATTTTATGTCTAGAAAATATCTGAAAGTGTCTTTTGTGTGATCATATAGAAATTGTGAAACAACTCTAAATATTTACAATTGAACGTAAACCTGCAATTCATGTCATATATTCCAAATAATTATTGGTGCCAGACGGCGTTTATTACAGTAATATGATGCAACTCCCTGAAGTCTTCATTTTTGTTGTTCATCATCGCTTTAACAAAAAAGGGACCAAACTAGTTATCTTCTCGGAATGTTGGATCAGTTAAGTCAAATTCAACCAATTAAAATGGTATGATGACATGATGAGACTTTTACGTTAAACCGATGATTATTATGAAGTAATGGTGCAACCTGATGTTTCTCTGGTATCAGCAGGGTAGCTGTCGTGGGAGAATTACCCATTCTTAACAAAAGTGTGACTGTTTAGTTTTCTCGCTCCTGAGTTCTAGCTGTTTATTGCACTTAAAGTCAAACCTCTACTCGTGCTGCGCCAGTTAGGAAGACTTTAGTTTAGCTTAGTAGAGTTGAATTCCATTCTAAAACTATCATCAATTGTTACTCCACGACACCAAGTTGCCATTTCAGAAACATTATGGTGAAATACCAACAATGAAACAATTTTCATATTTTTCCTACGCTATATAATTCTCGCTGCCGTTCGTGACCATGCATATTCTAAACCTTTAAACGTTGCAAAATTTGCCCGGTTTGAGAATCAACTGGCAGTTCGATTGGTTTTTATTTTAGATTTTCAAAATTAGGTTACAAGTCCTTTAATGTAATCTGTTCTGTTTCAAATGAATAATATGAGTCCCACCGAGATGCCAGAGACCTATTCTGAAAATGAACATACTTTCCGCACATCCCACAGATATGCCTCAATAAATATTTTTCAAACAAAAACATAATTGAAAACCTGGAATTTAGCAAGAGATTTTCATCGTTTTTCTAAATCACACAGAGCTTGAAAAGATTTCATGTTTACCGGTGAGATCCGAAGCTAATCCATAACATATATCAGGAAAAACAAACTGCTCCCGAAGCGGATGACTTGAAAAATTCTTCACAAATTCGGGTAAATCTTAAATACACTTGGAGCAGCTCTTGACTAATCCCTCACGAATTGCTGCAACATCAAGACTGCGAACAGGGGCAAAGTTTGAGGGAAGCGGCTTAGGAGCTTAAGTTGAGTTCGTTTGTGCAGGCAGCACTGACGGACAAGGTTACGGACTCAGAGTGACTAAGTGAGACTGCAGTGGGAGTCTATTACGGGAGAATGGAACGTCGAAAAGTTTGATTGCGAAAAAATAAGACATCAAAAAAGTGTGCTGAGCATGAGTTGCAAACAGGGTGTGGAAAATTACTCCCTCATGTTCATATCCTGACACTTTGCACCGCAGCCTATATTGGAGTCATGCAGTAGCTTTGCTGCTCGCTGCTGTCCTGCTGCTACGGAGGCAGCAGTGTGAAGTATGATGGTTGGTGCTTCATTCCTTGTTCAAAATCAGAGTTGTTCCTGCTTTACAGATACGTGGTCACTTATGTACCTGTGGCGATTCGTGTTAGAAGGTTCGGGTGAATATTGACATGTTTCATTTATTTATTAGTGATTGATTTAATGCATACCAAAAAGGTAAAATTTCCCTGCCTACTTTTAATTGCATGATGATTCATTGTTGATGAGTTCATTTCTCTCTCATGATCTACGTAATCTTGGGTTCAATGCATGGTTTTTCTGCATGCTGCCCTATCATCATATTTCAATTATTAATTGTAATTAACACAATTTAATTAAATGCAACAAACATACATACGTAATCGCACTAGAGGGACTCTAATCCCCTGAATACATGATATGTTAAAAGGTAATCCCAGTACTTCTTTTCAATGGCAAGATGAGGGTAATGATACACACAAAAGATTTAATACAAGCTATTGTAAATTCACGAGATGGGAAATGTGAGTCATCTACCACATTTTGGCATATAACCCACAACATGATATCCTATTAACCAGTGCATTATTAATGGATAAATTGCATACTTAATTGAATAATTAAATGTGCATACGGAACAAATTAATTGATGGCGTTCAAATCAATTTACGGAATTTACCTTGTCGCTAACCTCGATCACATAGAAAATAATAATATTAAACTTGCTCTTACACAGGAGATTCACTGTTGATGATGGCTAAAATGTTTAACACTCACAATAAAACACCTTAAAGATGCCGCTAATTTTTCCTCTCATCACGGTGCCCCCCTTATTTCCCCTATACCTTAGACCTAAATGTTGCTCTCCGTCCCAACAGTCTACATCGTCGACGAGATCTAGTTTCCAAGTCCCCCCGTTCTCTCGCTTCATGGCCTTCTTATACAAGCTTGTCTTTTTTTTGTTATTCATTTCTAATTTCTGTCGTAGAGTCTCAAGCTCCATAACTCAGCCGCTCTGTTGTGCTTATCGTCTTGTGAAGCTCAGCATATTTCTCGTGCCTTGCTGACCGTCTAAGTGTTTGTTTACGTAGCTGTACCGAATGCGTCCTGTAGTCCCACACCTCTAACGTAGCTGTCGATACATACACTTTGTCGATACATACATGTCGATACATACATTTTACACATCGCCCCGAAATATGAAAACCTGTGCATATATCATAAATCTCATGACATACCCTATCACGTGTTGAAATTTGCCCTTAAAATCGCCTTCCATTGAGATGAGTTTTTGTGTGAGAACTTCGTCTGTTACCACTGAAAAGATTTTTCTAAGCACCTGCTGCTACTCTGATTCATACTCTAATTTGTATGCCTGTATTTCTTCTTTATTTATAGTCTGGTTCAAGTATCAAATTCTTACAAGTGCTAAAATTCTAAGTTGGTTGATGCAGGCATTAAATACCTAAACAAAAGGCGTTGCCTGCTGGTATTGACTATTTGACACTGTTTATATGTAAAATTACTTCAAAACGCGAAACTCCCAGAATTAGGAGACTTATTAACACTCCCTCCTCTAGCTCTCCATCAAGCCATAAAATTAAGCTACGAGTACTTCAGTCTGGGACTTTCAAGCAGATGTAAACACTAACTTTACTAACAGAACTAGGCCTTAATACCGTTGTATTGATTCCCTCTCATATTTTATTAACCTAGTTTAATGCCAAGTTAGGAATTGAACACAGGTGAGTGATTACTATTGTCATTGTGAACTGATTTCTGTCGTACTTCCGTTAGTTAAACCCTCAGCTTCCGTTACAATCACTCTTTTGTTTAGCACTCATGTCCTCTGAGCTATGATCTCCACTCCATCTCTTGTGACTGCTAGTGTGGCCTGACCGTCCCTGCTGGCTGCATTGCATGTAAGCTAATTCAGTTAATGTCTAAATCTGCGTTGCGGTTGGTCCTGATCTATGAAATCATAGCAGCCTCTTTGCTTACTGAATAAGTTTCGCGTCTTGTATTTCATAAATGTATTTCATGATATAATGTATAGTTCTCTACCAAATTCAGCACTTTGCTTGCCAGTATGTTTCCACTTCAGGCCAGCACTCAGTCGTAACCAGGCAATCCATCTCAACTTCACGCAGCCCAGCTTAGTACCTCATTTTGAATTGCTCACTCTCCCTACAAGCTGCCTTTTTGTCAAGCAATTTCAGTCCATGAAATGGTTTTGTGCACTCATCAGTCACACGATTGCACACTGTAAATTCGTAAAATCTGTTCCAATATTTCTGAATAAATCGATCTTTAAAATGAACGAACATAATACAATTTATTTTCTGCCCCAATGGCCTGGTGAAGTTTTCTCATTACGTAAGAAATTAAAGCTCGTTTGACTTGAACTTAGAACAGCAAATTGTACTGTGTTAGAAAATATCACGCATTAGCATATCAAGTTTCTGATAAATAATTTTTCAAAAGTTAATCACTAATTTCAGGAGATAAGAAAAAAATAAAATTGCGTTCTTAATCTGTCTCTTGTTTCTACTTTGCAGTTGAAGCATCAGTGTGTTGGGTCCTAACTCCTCACATTTGCTAGTTGGGACTTTCACATCATGGCAAACTAACAAATGTGCATTTTGCGCTAAAATATTAAAACAAAACAAAAATTCTTACCTGCAAGTGCCACAAATGAAATTCTTGTTTCCAGTCAAGATACGGACAATGAGTAGCAGGATGACCTCCACATAATCTCAATCCGAGCTGACTTTCACCATCAACCTATTATCCCCTCATACATGCAACACATGAACAAAACGAGAATTTTGTTATAATTATGTATTGAATCGTGTTAAATTGTGTTTCCGTCTCAAAAAAGTATTGAACACGCTTAGTTTATCAATAGTCAAATATAATAAATAGCGAAATAACAGCAATATAAGAAAAAAGTACTGAAATTATTTATTAATGGGACAATGTTCAGAAATAAATTCAGAAGATAATGAGCTAATGAATCAACAGCATGAGCAAACAGTTCAGAAGCTTTTACGAATGATATGATTATTATAATATTAATATCCTGTAAATTCAAAGAAATAATACTTTTAATCCCGGGACATGACATTTCCATCAGACCACACGAGGATAGTTTGCATACCATATTTTTTATTCAGAATCCTAGCGCTGAGCATTACTCAGAGGCTGACATCACTGACTCAAATGTAGATTTTGAGTCGAACTCCTCAATCATTTGTCAGCTATACAGGGTCGTGCAGCTAAATTGGGACTAACATAACTTTTTTAAAATTCGCTATTTTGAAAGGCAAATAATGATAAAACGTAA
>VCRD01010142.1:0-13057 GCA_006783055.1 Trinorchestia longiramus | reverse complement strand
CTGGGAGGACTGGGGGATTGGGAACCTGGTGTTCGTAGGGAACTGGGGGACTTCGGGACTGGAACTGAGCACTGGGCGACAAGGGGACTGGGGAACAGGAGGACGTTAGGACTGGAGGACTTGAAGGGCTGCTTGCTATTTCGTTGGACTTGCTGGCAGATGTTGTGCTAGTCACGCTGGCTGATGTTGGTCAGTTTTACTATCTCCTGCTGGTTGTAATTCACACTCGACTGTAAAAGCTTTCACTTGCATGATTTGTTTTACTCTGTCAAAAAATATTTATGTCGTGTCCTAGTTATTGTACTTGTCACTAAACAGTATTTGCTCTACTGTCGTACTTACTGTAACTTCCCTACTGTCTGTACATCCCTACTGGGTCACGTCAGTACTGGCTGTACTTCCCTACTTGCTCACGTCAATACTTCCCGTACTTCCCAACTTGCTCACGTCAGTACTTACCGTACTTCCCTACTGGTTCATGTCAGTACTTGCTGTACTTCCCTACTTGCTCACGTCAGTATTTGTGGTAATTCCCTACTTGCTCACGTCAGTACTTGCTGTACTTCCCTACTTGCTCATGTGAATACAGTAGTACCCTACTTGCTCACGTGAATACCGGTTGTAGTTCCCTACTTGCGGTTCCCCTCTACGCTGACACACCAGGTGACAGTGCGCAGTGTCCAGGCCACCTCTCGTGTGGGCACCTGAGCAATCGCTGCCGTTGTCTGCATCAGCCTAAGGACAAAATATACAGGATATTTCATTCAGATTTGTTCTATTGTATTCAGTGTTTATTAAAGTTTGTAATCATATTTTGTATTTGTGTGTTTCAGGGATTCTGTTTGTGAAAGAGGTGCTGTTGAGACTTTATGAGAGACTTTATGGGCACCCTGTATAAGTAAAGCCATGTTCCGTGCTGCTCAACACCTGTTCGCAGGGGCGACAAGCAGTTCTACTGAGAGTGTGTGAAAATACTGACCTTTCCAGCACGTCGTGACGTGACGCTGCTGCTGAGGTAAAGGAGAGTGACAGGAGTCCAGCGGAGCATCGTGTCGGAAGTTTTGTTTCTTGTTCCAGGCTTGTTCACTCTGATCCATTTCCTCGATTTCGTGTTATTCTATTTCCGGACTATCTAACCTATAGGAAGAAACAAATGATTGAAGCGTTGCCACGCTTCCTCTGGTAAATTTCTTATGATCGAAACACTTGTTTCCATCATTGTTTAGTCCCAAGAAATAGGCTTTCGGAATTCAAAATCCTTCGTGAAAATCGTCTTGAATTGGAATCGTTGAAGAGTTGTATTCCATGGATGCATGACTTGGTTTGATGGTAGAAGTCTAATACGAGCTGAAGAATATGAACTGTAGCGTATTTTATATTCTCAAAATCATATATTGCGGAATTTCGGATCAAATTTCAAATAATAAATTAAGCCATGATAAAACGCCAAATATCAAATAAAAATCCCGCTGCCGACATGGTTGACGCGGCTAGGAATACGGCATGGGACTTGGGTAAACAACCGAATAATTATCGAAGTAATTATCCGACTCAAGAATGGGCCAGAAGGTTCGTTCCTATAGCCTAATTCTATTCTAAATACCAACAGCCAATAACAGGTCATGATTGTTCTGCAGTAATCCCTCTAAATAACGAAATTTATAGTTTACTACCTAATTTGGTTTAAAAATCTTTAATGAAGTCAACATCAAGGAGATGCTAGGCCTAATTTCAAGGTCCCAGCCTATCCAGTGCAGGTGGTTGCCTTCCCCCTCGTCTTGCATCAGCTGACGCACGCACAGCGCCTGCCCATTGCCATTCGCAGGCACACTCCTGCGTCCAGCCAATGGCAGGTCACGTAGCGTAAGGTGTGTGTCACGAAAGCATTATGATTCTCTGGATTACTTCAGGGTCAGGCCAGAATAACCAATGAGAGGTCACGTTTCAAGGTCTTTCGGCGATCGCATCCTGATTGCAGCGAGCAGCGCGGTGACTGAGTGTGTCAGACCCCGTTGCTTGCCATTGATGAGTCCTTCCTTCCTTCTTTTTCTCCTCATCCTCCTCGTCCTCTTCGCACGAGCGTATTTTCTGACTCCATGGGTTCTGATGCTGTAAACTCCATTGGTAGTATCTCTTGTTTCTATTGAAAAATTCTTTGTTTTCTCGGAAGCATGCATCTAAGAAGGACTAAACTCGCTCCTAAACTATAATAATCTGAGCCCGGCTTGCTGATGGATGTTTAGAAATCTTAAAACTACAGTGGATGCTCGTAAGAGGGTTCACGGGTTGAACGAGTGCACTGCACTTCAGCCCAAAAGACTATGATTCATTTCGCTATTGGAGTGCATTTCCCAGCATATTTGTAACTACGAACTGCAGCTTCTTGTGTTCGCTCGTAGAATTTGGGTAATAAATGAAGACTGAATTTGCTTTTTGAGTTAATAAAAAACACTTTTCCTGATTGTCACAGTATCTTCTAGCAGTCACTTGGTGTCGCTCGTTTGTTGTAAATATCGCTAGCTCTTAGTTCGTACTTAGTTTAGAAACAACAAAGCAGGTCTTCAAAAAGGTGTTTTCAAGTAGAAGTGAAGCAAGGCTCTTAGTAACGATTTGTGTACACAAAGTGCCCGTTAGCTCTTCGTATTACCTTGCCCTGTTTTTCAGAAAATCAACTTCTAAAAATACGTCAAGATACGCTTTTTACTTTCTTAACCCTCTCAATTGTTTAGGGAGATTTTTGTGACAATTATACTTGTAAAACAGCAAAAGACCATGAGCGCTGAGCTTCACTGTTTTTCCATTGCTCATTTCTGCAACGCTTACCAATCTTTAGTTTGGTGATAGTCGTTCCCCCAACTGATAATGAAGTAGGACCTCCTTTTACCATGAAGTGTTATAGCACACTGAACATTGTTGCAATGACAAAAAAACTCATGTACAAGACACCGTGTCTTGTTATTGTAAGTCATGTTAAATTTACCTTATTCAAAGCCCAGTGCTCACGACTAGTAATCCGAGTAAAACTTCAAGTGGCCCCTGGAATGAAACATAATCAAACAAACCTTGAATCTAAGCGTATGAGCTTACCTGTCTACTTTTGTGAATATTAAAAACACAAACTCATTCACGCTTTTTTGTTGTATTTTGTAAGAGACGACGAGATAACTGGTTTTGGGGGAGGGAGAGGAGGGGTTAAAAATACCTAAAAATTTGTAGTTTTAGTACACCAGAGACCCTATAGGTCCGTAGCCTCTGCCGTCGCCTCTAATCTGGCAAGGTAAACAAAAATCCTAATTTAGCGCTCGACTCTGGTTGCAAATTAGACTCGTCTTAATAAGTTAGCCTGGGGCTAATTATTCATTGAATTTTTTCTCGCTCTCGGATCAAACGATTATCGAAGGAGGGGAAGCATATCGTCGGCGGCATCTCGCAAGCCATCTCTGTCATTTGGTGTCCTCTTCTTGCCAGGCTCTCTTGCATATTGCAAGCATTCAAACGGGCTCTATTTGTGCTTGATTTGTGTAGAGCAGCTGCAGTTCTTCCATCAAGTTTTCTTAATTGAACGTCGCTTTTATTTCCTTCAGTTTATTCTCATTGATAGTCATCAACATGCATGATGTTATCTGTCCAAATAGTTCTGGCGTCGCTGTGCATCATTTTTGCATGAAGAATCCAGGATGTCGTTTGCTACTGTGTATATTATGGAAGCTGAAAAATGACTTCGCAGTCATACAGCGTGTCCAAAAAGTCTCAAAAACAAATCTTTCACAAACAGGATCCCTGAAACACACAAATGAAAAATGTGATTAAAACTTTAATGAACACTAAATATAATAGAACAAATCTGAATTAAATATCTTATCAATTGCATTTGTAATGAATTTTCAAAATGGTAAAGAGACTTTATGTCCCTGTGAACGTGCCACTTTTAAACCATCTCTGTGACATCCAACACTGCAGCAGACAACTCGCTTTCTTTATTGTGCTCCAGATTTTCTGATGGTTTCTTAAAGTGACTTTGAAGAGCGTGCCATGTGACAACATATGTTCAAATACAGGATACCATCTATCTTTGAATTGCTGAAAAAATAATTATTGTGTATTTTCTTGCCGTAGCTATGTAGGAATTATTCTCCGTCTTTCATGTTAGTTATCACTTCATTCACACACCTCACACTCGTGTACACGCAGATGCATGCGTCATATCTGTTTTACAGATTCTCACTTTACTGTTCTATGAAATAATTTGATGATGCATTTCTTCCAGTTCATTCGATCTCTTTTGCATTTCATTGCACATTAGATTTCTCCTATACTATCACAACCCTCACAGTAGTTTGTGATATTTTGCACAGTTCACCAGTCTTCATAGAACTAAAGCAGGAGGTCACTTTATTACTCGGATCATCCTTCTTTGAAAGTAAAAATACCAACATTCTTTTTCCAAACGCCGGAATTATCTAAAAGAACCATTTTTATACGTGTAATGCTAAATAAATGTACTTTATTTCATTAAATTTCCTATTTAAGAGCTGCACAAGCTTGCCTGGTGGAAGCGGTAGTGCCTTGGTCGCAGTGGGGAAACCCTTGATCATTTTCTTTATAACTACGAAAGAAAAACTTTCTCTCAATTGAACTCTGGCATCAAGTCCGGCATAGACCAGTGATTGAGGGCAGTGTCAGCACGATGAGTGACGTATGAGTATCATGGCAATGGGGTCGAGTGAAGAACGATCGTACTAACCAAAGCTTACGTAGACATTCACGAGCAGAAAATGACCCTTCCTCGATGTATCGCTCGCTTAACGCGCACGTTACACCGCTGATCGTCTAACTAATGGGCTACTTCCCTCCATAATTCACATCAAACTACCTGAACATTGATTTACGCTCATTGGATTATCCATTGATGATGTCCTTGGAGCATCGCTGTCTTGTTCGAGTCCACTTTTTTGTGAACTGATTGTATTTCACTGCTAACTCATTATTGACTTTACTTGTAGGAAACATCAGTCTTTGTTGAACTAAGTGGTTTATTTTCTTACTGGCTTTCCCTTGTAATTACATTGCAGTACGATAATCTTGCAATGTAAGTTACAAGGTTATCTTCAATGATGCAAGATGATGGCAGGCTGTCTTGGTGTTGCAGGATCCAGGTTTAAAAGTCATGTTTGTTCCCGCAAGGTAACAAGTAACCGTCACTGCATTCAGATACAGCACAATGTGACACTATACCCTGGCAATCGAGTACTTTTAGTGTTACTGCCTCCGTCTTGACTTCACATCTTAAACCCATATGTTCACATCATGTTTGCGTCGGAACATGGGAGTAGAGAATCTTTACTGTGAGGTCAAGACTACAAAGCTTTCACTGTGTTTTGTTTATTTCACTGACAAGTTTTGAATTACTTGTGTTCAAGGTGCAGAACTTCACTGCACACACTCGTAATCAAATGAAGTTGTAGTCGATCACTAAAATGCAGAGCCGTTAATCACAGTTTGTATGGGCAGTGAGTACAAGATGTAACGTAAAAGCTCAAAACCAAGCGCAAACCAGTTACCAAGAATAAATTTTAAAGTTCATTCTGGACGTATTCATAATAAAAAAGATTTGTCAATTCCATTATCATTGCAGATCATAATCTTTTCAAAATTCCTTTGGATTTACTGGCGCGTTTTTGGTAGCTGCAACCGAAGTGCCGAGTTGATGAAAATATTTCTTTATTGTTTTATTAGAAAGCAATCTTGAGCATCGAATTAAAAAGCGAACATTTAAATCTGACGATTAGTTAACAAGCTAATAATATTCAAAGACCGGGTTTCGATTTTTTGTAGGACACCCTGAATTTTTTTGGTTTTCCCACTGTTACACTTGAACAAATTTAATTTTCATGAAGCAATGACTGATAATTTGAACGCCGGCAGCATGAATGCCTCGTTTAACGGTCCTTGCTTTGTGAATAAGCCTCCACCTCATACGTCTAGCTGCAGGGGGCGCGATGCCTTTTAGCTTTAATGGTTTCTTAAGTTCGGAACTGTATCCATAAATTATCTTTGAACCCGAGCTATATTTTTCTCTATTAGAGAATGCTCGAAGAATTAAAGACAACGTTGAGGCCCTGGAAACACGTACTGATTATTTATCGAACCATAAGATTTGGAGGGGCAATTGGTAGTGTAATGGTAAAAGGAAGACATTAAATGCTCTTGATTGGCATTTGTTTGACAGAGTTCTTACAGGGTGTATGGTCGTAAACTTCAGGAACACAAGCAGAGTACATTATCTTGATAGGAATTGTACAATTTTTTTGTTTAATTGAGATAATATCATGAACACAATTTCATGTCATTTGAACAATTATTGTCATCGAGAAACATCAATGTGTGTTGGGAGATTCACATGAAGTTAATGTAGAAGTACAAAATTTTTTCAATATGAGAATATTCAATTTTGTTCTATTCTCTTATGTTTTGTTGTATTCCTGAGTTATGTTAGCTAAGTATCCATTATTACATTCAAATGTAAAATCAATTATGCGCATAACCATTCTACGGGATTCACAATTTATGGTTATTGACGAAATCATGTTTTCTAAGTATAACACTTATTTCAATCACTAAGATTAATAATGTTTCCTACTGCAAATTTTAATCGCTAAAGATTTAGACTAAAGAATACGTATTTTAAAGTTGCATAGGCCAAAAAATTTTCAATAGATAATACTAAATACAAAAAAGTTAACATAATGCTTGTTTGGAGAACGTTGAAGCTGTTCAGAGAAACTAGAAAAGTATATGTAGAATAGGTTACGACAAGATCGTCCTCGAATTGCTAGTACAGTAATACCTCAGAAGTCGAACACTATACATTCCAGAAAAGTGGTCGACTTCTGAACTGATCGACTTCCGAACGAATTTCGTAAACATCACTCAGAAATCTGGCAAAAGAGAGGAATATATTCATCGGAGTTACATATATCCACCGTTCTTCACAAAAACTTACTTTTTCTTGCAAACATAAAAAGAAACAACTGCTGTCTGCAAAAACATCTTACAAAAGCTGAAATTATCCTCTGTTTCATTCACGCAGGTACACTGCCGAACCTCGTGCTCAGTAACAAAACAAATTTATGTCCAGCAAAAATTAACGTAGAAAAGATCGATTTTGGTCTGGAACTGGTGAGACTGACACCCTGATCGTCACTCGAAGACAAGGAGCGGCGTCAGTGATGGTCTATGCCGTAATCATCGAAACTGAAACATGTACATTGGTTTTTGTGAAAGAAGGGGTTAAAATTATTGCAACGACGTTCTTGCTGAGTCATTGTTTCTGGAGCTAAAATCATTTCCAAAAACACCAGAGGTCATGTCGGCAATACTCGGCACCCTCACATGGAGCCAAGAAAGCACGTGAGAGGATACAATCCAATGTTCCCCATTTCATTTCGAAGAAGGAATGAGCTTCCTCATTGCGAGACCTAAATCTTTTCGATTACATGTGGTCTTCACTGAAATATAAGATTTCAGCGACACATCACCAAAATTTGGTGGCGCTGATGTCAGCACTCAAAAACGGAATGAACTCAAAATCCCGCAAAAAAGTCATTTGTGACTCGTGCATGTCATTCGCCAAGCTCCTTCAGCTTGTTATCGACATCACTATTTTCTTTTCACTGCACTTGTGTATGTTTATTTGTGTAATAAAGAGGGGCTCTAAGAGTTATAACGTTAACTATAGAACACCCTGTTAATATCATATTGTCACGTGCTAAATCGCTTATTTCTTCTTTCGCATTTATTTGACCAGGGAAATAAAAACAATTTTAAATACCGACATTTGCTGAATGTGTTGCGACTCTCAAGGGATATTATTTATTTGCGTTAACGGCGCGTTGCTCCTGTTTATTTTGCGCTCTATAACTAATAATCTTCACCGGGGTAATGCGGTGCTGTCTGTATACACCACACACTTGTCAAGCTACACGCAACCGTGCATGCATTTAAGAACCTATATTATACCGAATTTTGTTATCTAAATCAACTGTGCACTCGTTTATTCTGGTTCATTGACTAGAACAAGCTGCACGTAAATTATAAAGTACAAATAGAAAAGAAATTTATAAATAAATAAAAGTATGCACTAAGTTACTCAAGTATTTGATTGCAGTAGTTAAACCAGGAATATTATGATAATAACAACAATAATAATAATGGCTCGAGTATCATGTGCATGCATTTATAAAGCGTTTCCGTACAATTCATGAAGTCACTTTACTGTTTATTTAAGTGTAAGTCGAGGATGGAAGCGAGACTGCAAGTGGAGCTGCACTGGAGACCAGCAATTGGTATTTTGTTTGTTGACAACACCGCCAGCGCGACCCATTCAAGGCACATCAAAGCCGAAGACGCTGCCTTCGCTAGGTCTGAAATATGGAAAAAACTTCCTTTGCTTTCTGAATGCAAATTAGTTAGCGGCCGACTCTGCTCGAACGCCAAGGTGTAGTCTAAATAAGTGCTTATTATTAAATCAGGACTTAACTGAGAGTTTTCTTACATTGTCGCCTTCACAAATAAATCGTGCTCTTCACATCACCCTCAAGCTTCTTCTTATTTATCGCTGTCTCATTGAATGTCCAGGTTTCTTAAGACCTTGTGCCTCTCACGACCAGAGGCTGTAGCTCCAGGACTAGGATGACTAGTCAATTAGCCACTAAGCTTTGGAAACTAACTTCAGTTTTCTCCATTGAACTTCTCAAGCACTAGTCATGAATTAGAGATTTTCAAAAAAATGGGATTCTTAATCGTTAATTCACCATGATATTTTTCTTCAGCTGCTACATTTAGCAATTTTTGCCCAAATTTCAAGCTTATTTATGAATTTAATTTAGCTAAAATTTTATTTAGTGTCATGTGTAAGAAATTTATGCTGCGATGATTGCATAGTTATTAACAATACGAGAACACGACAGAAAAAAGTTTTTTAACGTAAAATTCCAACTGTGAATTTCAAATCTGGATTGCAGGTGAATATATTTTGTTAGAAAAATATGGTGAAATTTTGTATAGAAAATGTCAAATTCATGTAAGAAATTCAAAGTTGAGACATTTGCTAGCTCAAGGTAATATTTTTAGAGAATTACAGGGGAATTTCTTCTGTCAAACACAGAAACATTTGTACTGCTGCTAAAAATTTGTTCCCTTAATAAATATTTGCAATGGTACACTATTAAAAGTCCAAATAGTCAAGCACAGGACTGTGTAGGCAAATACATAATTTTCTGAAGTACGAAGAAGCTGTTAAAAATTCTTTGATCAGTATATGTGGCAAAGAATATTTTTTCCAGAATTTAAGTTCGGAATTGTAATTACAGGAAAAAATTGACAGCAGCAGTGTATGGCTTCTCTAGCAAATTATTCTTTTTAACAAAGTTAGTCCTTCGCTTCATATTGCACTCAACTTGAGCATTGAGCGAATTACTACGTTGAGTTGCCTAGTAAAATTTCAACAATTTCAGAACGGATGTTCAAATGAATTTTGTGCGATTTAGCCGCGTACCAAGAGCAATATAATGACAGCGATTAAAATGTTAAAATGCGATTATAGAGCGAACAGCTTGCGCTAATAAATATGCCTGCAGTAAAAGGATCAGGTCTCTGATTACTTTAAGCGGTGTATTATGTTCTAAGGCCTTTGAGGGAAGCTTCTTCGGGAGCTGTTTGAGCCCAAGTTATTCTGCGTTATTCCTACGAGTAAACAGGTCACACAGGACAAATTTACTGGGCATGAATCCGTGCACTGTGGCGCAGTAGATTACATCGATATTTCAGTGATTAAGAAAGACGTTAGCTCGGATTGCTCGCAGAGCAACAGAAATAGCTGCCAGTTTGGCGCAATATTCATAGAAATGGAGTCCAGGGGACCACTAAGCTGTCCTATGTATACCTAATAAATATGCGCAGGGCTTCAAATAGATAGATTCGATAAGAAATCACTGTAGCTCTGCAACGATCAAGAGAATGTGAACGAAACTTTTACTACATGGCAGCAGATGGAAGGCAAGGAGAGCACATAGAAAATGAAAATAATAGAATAAGATAACCTCCTGAAATCTTCGTCGTCTTATGTAATTGTCCCACATTGCTATCGAGAAATACGCCGAACTGCCGGGTACGAATCCATAAGTTTGGATTCCTGTTCTTGAAGTGCCGTGTACTTCTAGGCTTACGTATGGAATTGTAACCCGAGTGTACAAGTGCAATTGTCATATGCGCAATAGCGGATCTGAAGCTGGTAATGGCAATGTTGTGCAGCAGGGAAAAGTTTGCTTGCTCTCGCTCATTGCTACATTCTGATAAACTAAAAGCCAGACTAGTTCACCCTAATAGATATACAATTATACTCATGTCAAGATTTCACTTACATGTAGTTACTCTGCCAAAAAATGTTTTAAAGACGATATAAATTGCGTCTCTAATACATATTTTAGTTCGTAAATTTACTCACGTACTTATATTTCACGTCAGGAATTTGTTGCCTGGTAAAATTGGTAAAGTTTTATTCTTTCGCCAAATATTGGCCATGAAGAAAGCTGGGATTTGCTTTGCCTTGTCTTCATAGAAGACAGGACCGTTCGGACGCACTTATGTATGTAAAGTTGCTGACCCTCCAGAAAGTCCTAACAAGTTTAGGGCCAATTTTATTGAAGTTAGCATAACAGTGTCAGCCTTATTGACCGCTGCTGTGACAGCTCCCAGCCGCTGCGGGCGTTAAATTCAGTGCTTCTTTTTAAAGGGAATTTTGACGGACTTTAAAAAGTATTCGGAGAAAAACATTGCATTATTTAACAGAAGATAAGATTAATATCACCATAAGTTAAAATGTTCTTTTTTTTTGTGGCTACCACGACTTCACACACACGAACCCCGAGAGCATCTTGGATCAAAATTGATTGCTAAATTGTCACAGTAATTCTGAATGTTTAATGCTTTACATCATTATGAACTACCGCTTACAAACGTAGAAGACACTTTGTAAATACATGTTAAATTATCGCTCCTTACAGCGCTAGGATAGCAGATAATTATTTCGTTTGTAAAAGTGTTTTTTTGCTTGACTCCAGCGCAATTAAACGCTCGACATGACATTCTTTTCTCGTAGGAGTCAAGTTGTATTTTGAAAATGCATTACTAATTCCAGTACTTCCAGTGGTGGACAAACGGAACTAGTTGTACAAGAACTTCAACAAAATACTTCTTCATCAGCCGTGAGTTTCATGACCAACAAGTCTTTGCCTAAAATACACGCATGGATTCTTTCACGTAAAATTTTGCTTACGCTTTTTTTGAAGTGTTAGAAATGGCTGTGAAAGAGTGGTGGTGATCTACTGCTCTGAACTGACTGCGTATTAAGTTTGGAGGCAGCGACTCACGCAGGAGAATAGAATAGAATAAGGCAATAGAAACGAGCCGTTTGGCCCATCCTTGGGTTGATACCCAAGTCCCATGCCGATGTTAATACCCAAGACTGGAATCAAACACTCTAACGTGGTATGCACATGCTGGCTCGTTCAAAGTATTGGACCTGAGGCATGCGTGCTCTGCTTCACATCACGACTACCAGTGAATGTTAGCTAAATGTTGGGCTTATAACATTTTATGTTCCACAATTTTACTATTGAGTTTCGATAAAGAATTTGAAGAAATAATAAGGAATTAAATGAATATTTTTAGTCATTGACACAATATGGTTCGTGTCAATCTCAATGTGGTCAAAATGTGGTCAGTCAATGGGTCGTGTTGTGTGTCATTAGAGAAACGCGAAAATTGTCAGCTTTGCAGTCAAGAACCGTTGAGTTTTTCCTTGAAGGAAAACATAATTTGCGAATGTAACGAATGCACATTTTACAGATATTAAGATATGAATGATTTTGTGACCACAGCCTAGGAAAAACTCCTCTAAATAAGACTTTACTCATCATCTTCAGTGTTTCATATTGCCCGGAATAGCAAAAAGCGTATTTTATCTCGTATCAGTTGTAAATTGGTAGATTACATTATGTACATTTTCAACTTTGATCATGAATTGTAAAATCTCAAGTCCAAATTAATTGTTTCTATGTGTACAAAGTTTTATTTTTCTTTCAGCTCTTTCCTGAGCTCCAGGCCTTGAAACATTGTTAAAAAAATACAATTAACCTTCAAAATAGATTTTTTCACAGTTCACTGATCGTGAAATTTATTTGTTCGAGTTCGCCAGTGCGCACTGAGAAGCTCAAAACTGCGTGACTTCAATTCCATTGCAGCGTACAGTTCAACATCTGCCTGGGAATGCTGGCGATTGAGACCTACATAAAGAGGATTACATCGTGTTCGTTACAGACTCGAACCCTGGCCTGCGTGCATAGTATCCTCACTTCAAATGTAAAGAAGTTTGCCGTGAACCTGAAAGTTATTTAATCGTTTTCAACGCTAATAATTAGAGGTGATATGTGCTGTTAAAATTGTGCTGTCTTCAACAGTAAGAGTTCAGATAAGTTTGTAATTTATGATATGTCGTTACTTTAAACTGTCCATATAATTTCCCCCATGGGTCACTTTTCTTCGACATTCTGCTATACTTCCGTTAAAATGCTTCCAACTGCATTCGAGAGGATTTTGTTTTGAGCACATGAAACAAGATTCGTTAAATTCTCAATGAAGTGTTTAACCCTTGAAGAATTTGTCATGCCACGTGGAAGCGTTGTAGTAACAGAGCACCTCAACAGTTTGCTCTGCCGGTGTTCAGTGTCGTGCAAAACTTGGTCAAATAAATCGAGTTTGGCTCTGATTAGCTAGCAATAAAATAGAGAGGGTTGAGCCTCGCATATTCAGAGCACGGAACTGAAAGGGTGCACAAAGTGACCGACAGATGGGTGACGGAGTGACGGTTTCCCACGTGACGGGTCTGATCCGTCCTGTCTAGACGCCCGTCCGCCCTGCTTGACTGTCTAGCTCCTGTCTCAGGACTGTCTAGCTCCTGTCTCAGGACTGTCTAGCTCCTGTCTCAGGACTGTCTAGC
>VCRD01010140.1:0-13061 GCA_006783055.1 Trinorchestia longiramus | reverse complement strand
CAGAGGCGATTACGATCCAGTAGTCTACTAAATATTTTCCATGGGAAAAAATGCAAGTAGTCCACTAGTGCTTTCCACCCTTCAGTCTTGATGCACACGGCGTGTGAACATCATACGTACATGTCTGTGAGCTCCCGTACATGTGCATTGAAACACCGACATGAACGTAGTTCTTTTCACATTTACATAGCTTCACTTAAATCTTAATGCCAGGCGGAATGTGAGTTTGATAGAGCTCCTACAAATCTTTTCGTAGATTTTGCATCTCTATAAAGTTGTTTTGATGCAATTTTTTGCGGTAGCGATGAGAAAATTCGGCCATCTGTCTTGTAAGAAATTCTACCTCGCATTACAATTTTTATTTATCGCATAAACATGGCATAAAAATGCACGTAGAACAATAATTTGTAAAACATTTGCATCGCAATGCTGTTTCATTTCACAAAGGTGAAGTGTAGCATCAAGCCAGAAATATATAGTATTGAAACCTAGAAAGGAATATATCCAATACACTTGTTTGTGTATGATTAAAGTTAAATTATTTCTGCTATCCATAGCTAGACATATAAAGGTCCGTTTTGGTGACTTATTTCTTATATGTACCAAATTCAGGTTAAACATGCGCTGAATAAGCGTATTAAATGAATCGTTAAGATAATGTAAACACGACCTAAATTTTTTTGTCAAACGGCTTTGCAGGCTTGACAGTTAAATATTTCTCTACCGAACAGAGCAATAAAAAAATTCGAAAATTTTAAGATTTTTGCTAGACGGTCCCCTTAACTCGTGAAGATAAAAAATTAAAACAAAAAATATCGAGTTATATCTTCCTCATTTAGAGTTAAATGAATATATTTCCTCAGCATCACGGAGCCCTGATTGTTTCTCGCACTCATATATATTTTTTGCGATATTTGATCTGATCTATTAGAATGCTCCTAGAAATTGCAAAACGCGCGGATAGCTAGCAGCATTCTGATTGGTCAGATGAAAGTTAATATTGAAAGTCCTCGCAAGTTGCGATGTGCCAAGATTTACAGCCACCCAAGCATAGTTTCATTTCGGTTGAGCAATGGAAGGCATCGGTGCTAGGTCTAAAGGGTGCGTAAGGTATGTGAGAACACATACATATATCAGTACTAGAGAGTTCCCATGGAAATTCCACGATTTAGATTTGACTCATTTGAAATTACTACAAACTTGAATGTATTGAAAATTTACGACGAATTATTGTTTTAATGAATACATTTCATTAATATTTAGAGGACTTCCATTGTGCATTTATCTAACGATCACGTGGCTCAGATAGTACCCGTCAAAATTACTTGATTCATAAGTAAGAAAATTAAGGAACTTTGAAACAAATACATTTTTCTACGGTTATTATGATGTCTTATTGCTAACTCTGTTAGCAACCACCTCTGAAATGAGATGGAATTGGGAGGAATCAATCAGTTGCATTTCAGTCTTTATGCGAGTCGGTCCTGATCATTTTTTCTCTAAGCTTTTCCCCGAGTTCTCGGTCCTGTATTTTCAACTCTTTTCACGCAGCAACCATTAGCAAAAGGAAATGTTTGAGTGAGGAGGAAATTCAAGAGGTGATTGAAAATATTGATGAAAGTGAATTAGACTGTAGTGAGCCTTCTGATTCCGATAATGAATCTAATTTTACTTCTAAAAGTGAATCAGATGAACTAACGGATATGCCAAGCAGAATTTTTATGAAAAAAGTAAGAAACCTCTTGCTAGTAAGTCCCGAATAAAGTTATGGTTTGTCACTTCTTCTTAAACTTTTTACATCAGAGTCAAAAAGTTTATTTTGTGTTGCTAATTTTACAAGGTGTTGACTCTAGAAGTGAAAATGGATTTTACTCTGGAAAACGTGAATGTGCGCTTAATGTTCTCTTTTCAAAGGTAATAAGTTGCCGAAGATTCGAAATGTTCTGAAAATTTTATCATTTTGTCGATAATGCATAATCTACATAAATTTCCAGGTATGTAATCGGAAAGTTATCATTGAATTTTCATTGTTTAAAATATTTCCACATATAACTAAGGTATGTAATCAGTAATTGATAACAATTTCAGTTATTAAATACTTCCACATTTATAAATTGGTAGCACATGAATTTAGATTTGCATATTGTACATGGAAAATGTATCGTATTTGTAATGAGGCCATGCATGGAAAAAATAGGTATTGGCAGCGTGCGGATTCTGTCTGGAGCAGCGAGCGACTAGTGTCTGTACGGAAAGAGCTGCAGTGATACACCGGTGACTGTAGTTAGTAGCCCGTCAATTTGTTGCGACCGTTAACAAGTTAAACGAATTTGAACTGTAAAATACATTTTCAAGTACACAGTTTTATTTAAATACTGCCCAACACTGCCCTCAGATACCTTGCACACCCTGTAGATTTAGCATCTGAGTGTAAATAATTACTCTCAAATAATTAGGAAATATTTGACTCGTTATTATTTATTCTGTTTAGCTTATTTCAATTTGGTGATATTGGAATACTTGATCAATCTCGATGTAAGATACGTCATATTATTATTATTATTATGCATTTGTTTCTTATGAATTTCACCATCGTGACCGTCGTTAATGAATATTTTTTGAGATATTGATGTTCATATTGAAGTCAATGAATGTCATGAATGAACACGAGTAATAGTGTGCCTAAAATACTGCAATAATACCAAAGCTCGAAAGTTCTGATTCTATGTAACCTCTTATCATGGAAAAGGCGTACTTCATTGGTGTGGAAAAAGGAAAAACATTATTAGTTGAACATTTATAATGAAAAGTCTACTGCTTTACAGACAATATGATGTCCAGAGGCCAGATGTGGTAGGTTTAGCAAAAGCCAAGCATCTGAACGAACATCTGAATTCTGGCAATGCAGGTGAGGTCTTACATGACACCCACTGTTCCTTGTCTCAATGTATGATGGAATTTTATGTGTAAGCGAATATTGCTCCAAGTTGTAAACATTTTATGCTGTCGGTATATCTGTTATTTATTTTTGCAAATAGTATGGTTATTAGGGGGATATTAAGTGTGCTTCACATAAATTAAGATCAAGTGAATGATAGACGGCGAATATAGCTGTTCCTCAGACGCTCAGTGTACTGAAGCGTAGTTCAATAGAGCTGGAAGTGTCTTCTATATTTAGTTCGAAAGTATCCTGCAGTGAAATATGCTAATTGAAACATAGACATTCTTGTACAAATATTTTGTCACGCTCTACATGAGTAGAAATCCAGTACTGTTTTGAACAATAGTATATTCTCCCGGACGAAGACTGTAAAATGCAAACTAGTGAACAGCTTCTAAATCAAGCCCGAGCTATATTTTAGTCCTACATAAAAGTCAAAGATGAAAAGTTGAGTTAACTGAGGTATTACGTACGGGATCGGGTACAATTCAATCGTCAATTTTTTTTTTAAATACAGGGTGTCTCAAAAAATGTACTCGCACTTGGAATGACGAGAAAACCTTTAGCTATGAACATAGAGTAAAATGGAACATCTTCGAATACAGAAGACAAATGTAATTGAAGAATCATGTTCGCAAATGCTCAAAACACAAAAAGGCCTGCAACACAAAAAATGCAGCATGTTAGTGACAGTTAAAGTGTGAGTACAGTTTTTGAGACACCCTGTATATGATGTAAATGATCAAAAACGTGAGATTTTTCACGTAGTTTTTGTTGTATATAGGGCTCCGCGTCGCTGTGGTATCTTTTCTGCTTATTTTAGACTAATAGACTGCGTCTTTAGACTATTCATATGAATTTAGTTGCTTCTTCTCCGATTGGTTAAACCAGTTCATGATAAACGTAGATCGTCCTGCAACTGTTCACGGGTAACCATTGAATTTTGCTCAATTTGACGCATTCATTTCCTCGATGACCTTGCAGAAATCTTCATTGGTGCACCTGTTCTCCTAAAGTTTTCTACTGTTTTGAGCCTTTTATACCTTACAATGATTGAACTGTTAGTAGTGGGATAGTTAGATTGGTAGAGACAGAGGGAGCTAAGGAGGTACTGGGAACAGAGAAGGGAGAGGTGGTCAGTTACAGGGAGAACCCCTGACTATCAGAGGAGGTGCGAGATAGAGGCCATTTTGTGTGAACCGGTGGCTATTCGAAGGACGGCGTTTTGAATAAGGTAAAGTTTTCCTAAAGATGATGGGGAAGAAGGAGGGAGTTGCGTAGAGGATTATTGAGTGGTTGAGGGCCTTGTATGTAACAATTATGGTTTACTTCTGCTGGCCCCAGGAGGAACCAGCGAGGGATTTGAGTGTGTTAAGTCTATTGCGTGTCCTCTTACATATTGTGTTTATGTGAGGGGTGAAACAGAAATAGGAGTTGAAGGTGATTCCTAAAATTTTCAGTTACCGACAGTGTGTTAGGTTGGTTCCCTCCTAGGTGACATGTGGGTTAGTGCGGGATTGATAGGTGTCGGGGGTGAAGAGGGAGGATTCGGATTCGGCTATTGATATTGTAAGGCCTTTGTGTTGGGCCCATGTAGCGACATCAGAGGAGTGGGCGGAGAGGATGGCGGAAGCGTCAGGGATCTCTTCAGTGTGAAGGGTGAAGGCTTCCCAGTTTGCTATGTTAAAGTTGGTGAAGATTTTGCGAGGGATTGTGGAGGGGATTGGTCGGTGGGGAGGGAAATTGTTATGGGGAGGTAGTCAGAGTTTAGGCGAATGAGGGTTGTTCAGGTGATTTCCATGGCTAGATGGGGCCTGACAATTGTGAGGTCAGTGGAGGGATTACCGTTGGAAGGGAGGTGGGTGGGGAATCTTGATTTAAAAGGATGAGTAGGCTGGAGTCGATATCACTGATTATGCTCATGCTCCTCGGTGCAACCCGGTCGTCGTTTGTTAGTGAGAACCAATCTGGGTTATGGTCGTTGAAATCGCGCATTATGATTTTGAGGTCTGTCTGATAGTTAAGAAGGTACGAAAGGTCGGGAGCAAGCAGTAGGGCAGAAAGTTGGAGGAGGAATGTCAATGTTGTAGAGGTTGTAGGGGCCATTGTCTAATGTGACAGTGATTGTGTGATGTTTCATTGTCATCACCTGGAAAGAAATGATCGGAGGGAAGTAAGGAGTAAGGGATGGAGTGGTGTATGAGAAAAGGCAGGCCATCGCCGGTTGCCTGGCGGTGGTTTGCCTCTCGCCATGATAAGAACCTCGTCGTATGAATGTCAAATGCTAAATTATCTGCTACTATTTTTTGAGTTCACTATGGTTTTACTGTTAAAATTATTGAAACATTGAATAATATTGTACTTGATTCATTAAAAGTATTGCAATATTTAAATGATTTAAATTCAAGATGTGCATTTTGTTGTACTGTACGAGTACTATTACTTTTTTCATCCATTAATATGGATTAATGGTATTTACACCTGTTGAAATACATTTTTATTTTTTGTTTCTGCATATATGAGTATTATGAATCTGTATAAAGTTATATGTAGGAAAATCATTTTAATTTTTTGTTTAAATAAAAAATTCAAAAAATTATGTGTAGGAATATATGTTCCCCCACTGTAATTACATAAGGTATATTCATTCATGAATACCCTTGTAGATTTATGCACATACCCTGCGCGTACACACCGACATCATGACGATCCTGCAGTGTGCAAATGGTTGGAGGATTGCTACGGGCTGAGTGAAGATGGGCCTGCGGCAGGCAAGGCATTCGCTCGTAAAGTAAGCAACTTTTCATTACTGAGTGGCTTGTCAACTGGTAAAGTCATAGAAGCACTGGGTAAGCCATAGGACCTATCTATATCAACTCATAAATTTCCTTCGGCACGGTATCTCATTGTGGACTGTATAATATGACATATTTTTTCACCCAGAAATCAACACCAATAATGCAGTAGTATCTGGGCTGGTAACATAAATGGGTTGGGCTGGATTTTCGGATATATATTTTTTCAATGGCACATAATGATTTCTATTATTGCAGTTATTACAATAATTGGAAAGAGAAGAAAGATAACCATCTTTCCCCCCGTGTTGCTTCTCCGTCTGACTTAGAAAGTAGAGTTTTCCGTGCCAGTGGTTGTAAATGAGGCAAACAACCCTGACGATATTAATAACTTGAAAGATGTTAAATAACTCCTGCCTTAAGTCAGGTAATGATCTTTCATTCAAACTTCAGGAAAACTGAAATACAGGGTGATTCTTAAATTTAGCACCTGAATATATTCAACGTCTTCCATAATATCGGATTAGTTCCTACCAAAATATACTTTTTTACGAAATCCTTCGAAATACTAATTTTATTTTGATTAGGCTACTTTTTGAATACAATCATCTTCCTATGTCTTCGTGTCAATTCGGGAGATTATATTTCAAAAGCAACTGCTCCGTTGAAATTTGATGACATACTCGACGTCTTTTTTCTATGGTCCAGTCTGCGTTTATATGATTGTAGTGATACGTGATGTCCGCATCTAAGTCTGGATAGGCATACTCTCTCTGTTCTGTTTAGTGTTTTTCTGTCAGGTTGATTGGAGGGGGTGGGTGTCTTCGAATGGTGGTTGGTTTCCGGTCTTCAAGTGCTCTGTGTGTGAATGTAGTGTGATGTGTTTTATGATGTTGTGATTTCCTTCCCGTCCCGTTTTTCCTGGTAGCACGGAGGGGAGAGTGTGTAGGAGGTCTGTGTGGTATCTGTGCGGTGTGGTTATGATTCCTCTTTGTGCAGGACTGGGATACAACATGTAAAGACAGGGACTGTATGGGTTGTTGAGAGCGGAGGTTAGGAATTGTGTTCCTCTCATATCTAGGTGTTATTGGATGGTGAACACTTGTGTTTCTGGATGTACGTGTGCTGTGGGTGAGGTTTATGTGGAGCCTGTAAAGATCTTTAGATCTTTATTTTGGATTGTTTGAAATTTGTTTATTTTTCCTTTCGATGCTATGAGTGCCCAAGCTGAGCTGGCGTATGAGATGATTGATCTTATGTATTGTTTGTAGATTATGGTTATAGTTTCTTTGTCTTGTCCAAAGTTGGTACCTGTTAGTGCACAAAGTGTGTTTAGTCTAGTGCTGTATTTTTCTCATATTTCCTCTGTGTATTGGCTGAAAGATCTGGAGGTGTTGAAGGTGACACCTAAGATTTTTTGGTATTTGTGTGTTGTATTGTGGTGCCGTGTAGAATGCCGGTGGGTCTGTGTTGGTGTTCTGTATTAGGGCTCGTCAATATTGTAGCGGTGGATTTGGTAGGCGCTATTTTTAGTCTGTTGGTCTTCATCCATGTGGTGATGGTGTCTGTGTAATGTTGTACTTGGGCGAAGCATGTGTTCATACTGCTGTGTGTGGATGTGATCGTGATGTCGTCTGCGTATGATGCTATGTGTATGTTTTCTGGAAACTGTGGAATGTCATGCATGTAAAAGTTAAATAAAGTGGGTGAGAGTACAGAACCTTGCGGTATTCCATTGGAAATGTTATGTGTTTTTGAAAACTTGCCATTGTAGTGTACGTATGTTTGTCTACCTGATAGGTAATTGGCAAGCCATCTTTTAGTGTCATTCGCGTCGAAATGTTTGCTGATATCTATGTTGAGCAAAAGCATTCGTTTTGCTGGTTTGCGTGAGTTGATGTTGTCTTGCATGTTTTGTGCAATATTAGTGAGAAGCGTGGTTGTAGAATGATGTAGTCTGTATCCGTGTTGTGTTGGAGACAGTGGTACGTGGGGTGTTGTCACATTTAGAATGAGTCGCTCTACAACTTTTGAATGTGTGCAGAGCAGGGTGATTGGTCTGTATGAGGCTTTGTCCGTGGGGATTTGTTTGGTTTTAGGCGAGCTATGATTTTTCTGATTTTCCAGAGGGAAAGGAATTTACAGAAACTGTATGAATGGTTTGAAATGTTTGTTAAAGTTTTAATCCCGTGTTGTCCTAGGTGCTTGAAGTGGTGGTGTGAGATGTAGTCAGGGCCTGTGGCTGCAGAGTTTTTGAGTTTGCGTATAATGTTTGAAATTACTTGGGGATTTGTGAGTGTAGTGTTGTTGTCAAGAGGGTATTTGTGTTTGAGTCTGTGGGTGTGCTTGTCTGCGATTGTAGTGCGTACCTTGCTAATACCAGCGTAGTGGTGTTTGAGTATGTCTACTTGTTTCCGTCTTAAGTGTGTGTTCACATCAGTGGTGTTTGCTGCATGTGTTTGGGAGGCGTTTGTGTGGGAATTTGTTATGTTTCTAATGGTTGTATACAGTATGGACCAGAAAAAAGTAAATCCAACTTTAAATGTGAATTACTTCACAGTGAATGAATATATTTTAGGTCTGTTGTTTGCATTAAGTGCAGAAAAATGTTTTCCATAAAAATGTCAAGTCACATCAAATTGGTTCCACTTCTATCTCTAACCAATGAAGTAAACTGAGGTAAATCATAGCTGTAAAAATGTGAGTTACACATAAAGCGTATTAAGATTACGATTCAAAGCCAATTTTTAAACATTAGTAACTCTCGATAAAAATACTTAAGTTTCATTTGCTGCATTACACACAGAGATACGTATTGTGGACACAAAACTTTGGGTCAGAGTATAAATAAAGTTCAAATCGTCTGAAAATTAACACTTAAGAGCTAAACTTCCAAATGACGAAGCCCATCGTTATACAACTCACGAATGAACAACACAAAGTCCAGACACTGCCACAGAAGAATGTGTTTCTCTTGGTAGATGAAGTACAGATTCGCCCAACTGTTTCAATTTCTGGTGGGTTGTTGAGTGGCAAGGCCGAGAACAACCGAGACTGCAAGGCCACTTCTATTCTAATCACTAGGTAATTGCAGTGCCACAGCCAAGCATCATCTTGACAACGAGAGTGTCTGGTTTTTCCTTTTTGACACAGTACATCTGCTAAACAACTAGAGCTAAATCTGCTAAACAATTGCATCCACAACAACTGGATCAGTGAGAAGGGCCAGAAGATCAGTCATAACAATGAAACACGGCATCATTTGCAGACGTCAAGGAACTGTACGAGTCAGAGAAAGGCAGTATTCTGACGACTACTACACTCACTCAATTGGCTGTCAACCCCTCAAATTTGTTGTCAACCCCTCAGAAAAAGACTAGCAGAAGAATGCATTCCTTTAGACCTCTGTCAAGAACGCCCGGTTGGTTGACTAATCGCTGCAGTTTGGTAGGTTTTTGCTTCTATGTCTTTTTTATATGCGTGAATGTTTGTTTGTTTGGTTGTTTGCATTGGAATAGGTTTAACTATAATCAACTTGTAAAGTCTAAAACTGCAGCAACTCGGCTTTCTATACAGTGGCCACTAAGCTCATACAAAAATACATTTTTAGTTCGGTTAAAATTGGTATTTCAAAGCATAACAGTGCTTTAAACCATTTAAAATTCACTGTAAAACCTTATTATCGCTTCTATTCCTTGAAAGAAGTTATTTTTGATGAATTTGTCCGATAGAAAATGTTATGTTACTAAGAATACAATGGCTTTCGCTACCGTAGTCAGCTACATGGCGATGCACGTCCTGGTTATAGTAGTCCTTGATATTCATCCATACATTTACAAACATCTCAAACTAATAGCACAGTTAAATTTTATCCTTAAGACATCTATTTCCTAATTTATCTAAACTATTCATTTAATACGTCTATTAAGCACATGTTTAAGCTGAATTTGGTACATTAAAGAAATAAGTCACCAAAACGGGGGTTTTTATTTCCAGCTATGGATAGCAGAAATAATTTAACTTTGATCTTAGAGCAAACAAGTGAATTGGATATATTCATTTTTTGATTTCAATACTATATATTTCTGGCTTGACGCAACATATTACCTTTGTGAAATGAAACAGCATTGCGATGCAAATATTTTACAAATGAAGGTTGGAAAGCATTAGTAGACTACTCGACACATTTGCCAAAAACCAGGGATCGTCGAGCAAGAGTAGACTACTGTACTCTAGTCTAGCCTTCTCGTATGATCATGTCGCGTTGGCGTCGAGGTGAAGTAGAGTACTTGCAGTAGTCTAGTTCACCAGTTCCAAGGCCACTGCAATGCTGCCCAGGTGAAGTGGACTTCTCTCAGTTTACCAAGTCCATATAAGTGAACTAATGTGATTGGTTGGTGTTTTCGTTGTGACTTGTGATTGGTTGGTGTTTTTGTGGAAGATAATTGTGCACCATCCTTTTTTTTGTGGGTAAAAAATATAAATTTATGACTATTAATATCGAGCTCAAAACATTTGAATTATTTTCTGTTATAATTTTTTGTAAAATAAAATCATTGTTAACAATCTCGTAGAACGTGCATCTGACTAATCTTGAGGTTTGAAAATTAACAGAAAATAAAATATAGGATATTAAATCTGATATGAATTTATTTGTTACTGTTGAAGTAACATGTATAGTACATAGACCTGGCGGTCGGCTCATAACTGCAAATAATATAGAAAAAACTTGCTTTACAGTTTGTAATACATCATTTTAGGTTACTATCAAGTTTTAACGTAAGTTTTATCCGTTTCTCGACTTATAATTTTAGTGTACGATTATATTAATCGTAAATATGTGTGGCTATCAAAATCAGTTAAATATTATTTACATTTTTAGATTTTGTGATAATTATTATAATACATATTATTGACCTAAATTTACACTCCAAGCAATGAGCACATCAGGCATATTTTGCTACATGAATTTCAAAAGGACAGTGCAGCAAGTCCAGTAGCAAGATCGCTCATGAACACATACGGAAATCATTTGGTAACTGAAAGCATTTGTAGAAGATGATTTCACGTTTCAAAAAGGTCACCTTTAGTCTTAAGGACGAGCTAAGAAAATAATGCTCAAAAAGACTCAGTTCTGAAGAACTCATTGGTGGCTGCCATTGATGATTCATTCAAAACCACTAGAACAATGAGCAAGAAGTTTAACGTGAGCTGCATGATCATATATCATGAAATCATAAGAATTACTTAAGTCTCCAAGACTGGAAAATGGATTCCACACGATCTTTCAAAGAACAATTTCCAACAACGTGTGAACTGTTGTCTTACTACGTTATGTTCAAATTCAAACCCAGTTCTTAGATACAATCGTTACTTGAGATAAGAAATGGATACCGTACAATTATGTTAAACGTAAAACACAGTGACTCGACCGTACTTCCTACCTTATTCCACAGCCTCGACGTAGTCTGAAGCTGAAAAAATTTCTGGGTGTAGCAGAACATAAAGGGAATTGTTTATTATGTCCTGTTAGGTGGCAATCAAACCATAACTTGTGCAGTGTACTGCCAGAAGCTTTCTCGTTAGAAGACTAATCTAAAGAAAAAATGACCTTCGCCTGTAAACAGAAGAGGAGTGATCCAGCAACATGACAATGCCAGACCCCACACTTCAAGAGGGATGAAGAATTTCATTGAAAAGTTTGGTTGGGAAGTTTTGATTCACCCCCCATGTTCTCTCGATCTTGCTACGACAGAATAAAATCTCTTTAGACGCCTGCAGAATCATCCTTCAGGACAAATGCTTACTTCAAGAGAAAAGAATGAAATAAAGCCAGTTTATTTTTTGAGTCAAAACTAAATGAATTCTATGACAGAGGCATCAAAAAATTTATAGAAAGGTGGAAAGAAGTCATTAGTGACAATGGTGACCATGCCAATGATAAAATAAATCATGGTTTCGCTGAATTTTCATCCCAACCAAAAAATGGACAGAACTTTTGTTTCAAAAATTGACTGAACTTTCATTGCAACCTGATACTTGGCGTTCAACTCCCGGCATAACCTTTTTTTAGATTATGTTATCGACTATTTTTATCCGTGTTAATTCATATGTCAGCAGACGGCAGCATGGCCGACTGGTGAACGAATCCCCTGGCGATGTGAAGGACGTAAGTTCGAAACTCTCCTCCTGTGGTCTTTTTGTGCATGACCATTGGCAGATAGAATGATTTTACGGCCAGGGACTTTGGTACCGGCATAAAAAAGGGCCACAAGGCATCATTCTATTACTAGTACTGAATGATCTTGCTATAAATAGATAATTAGTTGTATAAATTCTTGGTATACGAATATCAAATATATTGACGACTAGTTTCTTCTTTGAAATTTAAAATTTACTTGAATTTTCCACGCCATTAACAAATGATGCCAAGTTCCGTGTATTACTCCAGTATTATCAACCGGAATTCAAACGAATCAAGTTGTTCACGTCCAATTCGAAACTCACATGCGTGATTTTGTTGAAGAAATTCAACTTAGGCCGTTGTTTGCATCAAATAATTCCTCCTGATCTAACTTAGCCTAGTTTTACGTGCCAACTTCAAATTACCTGACAACCAATGATTTTAGAGTGCATAATTTCTCTGTCTTAGGCCAAATGGAAAAATGTTTCACATTCAAGCTGTAACTATAACATTCTAAGAGATACCAAATTTATTCAACAATAATATATCCCATGAGACAATGGATATCCAAAGTCATTTTCAATTTATTCAGTTTAAACCGGAAATATAGAATTTAAAAGCAAATTTTAAGTGAGGTGTTGCTCTAAATGGCCTAAATTATTCATTCAATACCCAGGTTGAAACTTGTTTCGGTGGCGATAATTTTTGAGCTGTTATAACGTACATTTCCAGTGCTGATATCAGGTATGCCGTCTATTTACTCTAACACCTCCATATTTCGCGAAATATGCTTCGATTTATCCGTATCAACCTATTTTATATTGCTCACACGAATCATATAATAAAACGAAGACTGTAAACAGTTTATTGTCACGAATATATGAATGCATAGAACAAAACGTAATACACGTTCAAAATTTTTTCTTCAAAATAATGCAAGTGAAACCATAAATAAAATGAGAATTAGTTTCGGAATCTTGTTTTATGAAACATTCATGAATTATTAACTTCAGTAATACAGTTGTTTTATTAGTTCTATTATCAATCTGTCGTCCTATGCGTTTTTTTCATTGTCCGTGACAGCGATCAACAGTGATGATCAGCAGTGATGATCAGCAGTGATGATCAGCAGTGACGATCA